>BEHA01050368.1:711897-736566 GCA_002897215.1 Eschscholzia californica subsp. californica | reverse complement strand
GGGCTGGGGCTCCCAAATTTGAATTTGGGAGTTGCTCCAAGGCCACATTTTAGGAAAAACTTGATGATGAATAGTGGTTCGTTTGGTTTGTATATTGACTAAAGGAAAATATTTGGACAAGACTCTGGTGTACACTCTCATACACTGTTTATCCTATGTAAGTAAAAGATTTTAAGAGGAATATTAGAGGGTGCAATTTTAGCAAGACCAATCAAATTTTGCTCGTCGAATGTTGCAAATGAGTCGACTCCAAATATTGCGAGTGAAAATTAGCAAGACAAATCAAATTTTGCTCGTCAAATGCTGCAAATGGGTCGACTGCATTCATATTAGCTAGAAAAATAAACAACTAATTATCCACCTTTTTTTTTTTGGAAACCGATTACATTGTCGTACCAGGAATTTCTGGAGTTTATGTCAACACCTTGGAACCACTTGGGCTACCAACTGTTGACATATCCACTTTATTGAAACGATTATTTAACTCCTGAAGTTGCATATCCACAACCGCCTAAAAAACTCAACAAGATAATGATGCATATTTGTGATTTCTTGAGTATTACCCATTTGGCGACATTCACGCCTGAACACATTATTTACATTA
Organism: Eschscholzia californica subsp. californica; assembly: GCA_002897215.1. Lineage (NCBI taxonomy): Eukaryota > Viridiplantae > Streptophyta > Magnoliopsida > Ranunculales > Papaveraceae > Eschscholzia > Eschscholzia californica. The sequence continues at coordinate 735,962 of BEHA01050368.1, read as the reverse complement.
GGAACTTCAATATTGTGTTTCTCCCGAAAAATGAGTCACTTAAATAAGCAAAGAATCTCAACCACTACCTCGCACCTCTTTCAATCGTGACCTATACATTTTTGTTAACTTCGTAGCATTCACGGTCTCCTGATCTTTTTTGTAATGCTTGTGAAAAATGATTTGTGATTCCAAATGTAATTTATGTTAAATCGAGAGATAAAGCAAAACTGAATGATTCGTGTCTTCTCTCCTCCTTCATTTCTTGTATGATTTGTCCTCTCTCTATCTCTCACTTTCACTCTAAGACTTTTTCTCTCTCTAAGTCAGTGACACTTCATAGTTGATAGGATATAAGAAAATATAATGAAGTAAAATAATGGAGAAGAAACAATAACTGAAATGAAATGAAAATTTGAGTGTTTTGCAGACTCGAACCAGTCCAAGACCTTCAGATCCTAGTACGAGGCCCTCGGACTACCCCAATCCGAAGCCTTGTGTGGCTCTCAAACTGGTCAATCCCAAAAGAGCATTTATAGATGTCGGAGGTCAAACGAAATTGACTAGGACCGATCTCTTTCCCAGACGGCGAATAACAATTTCATAGTGGGAATTTATCCCCTCCCTCTTTGGCTCTTTCCAAATGTCAATATTTTTCTCCATAAACTTTTGGAAAGTTTGTACAAAAGAAAAAAAAGGAGAAGTATAGAAATGATGGATGGAAAATATAGACAATGTGTGGATTAATAGTCCAAGCCCTAATTCACCTTCCCTTTGTTAATAATTCATCTTCCTTGACGTCACTAATATATATATTAATGAGTAAAAAGCAGTCAGAATCTCTGGAAGAAGAAAAATGTTGCAGATATATAATAGTAGCAGAAAATGGATATCATAACATTTGGTGTCATAATTGCAATTATTCTACTCTTCTTACTTGCTGTTTGTATTATCACGATCGAAGCTACTTGCAAACGGACCACCTCTTCTTCTTCTTCTTCTTAAAGAAAAAAAACCCTAAAACCCCTTTTTCTCTCTCTCTAAAACACCCAATCTCCTGATCTCCCTTTCCATCTTCTGCAAATCCCCTGAATCAAAATACCCAAGTTGGTAATGGCGTCCACCTGGTTGAAAAGCCTATCAATTTTGCTACTTTTCTCAATTTCTCATTTATGTTTTGGACATGGAGTGAATTCAGGATCTTGTCGGACTACTACTACTGTACCTGAATCATCTTCTTCCTCCTCCTCTCATCAACATAAATGTGATCACACCCATCATCATAGTCATGATCATGATCATCATCATCATCATGAACACAGTGAGGGTTTAGCTGGATCTAGCTCTAAGCTTCCTGAAGAACTGGCTGAGGAAGAAGATCTTAAATTGTATGGTTTTGGATCTCCCCACGATCATGATCATGATCACGATCATAAAATTGGTGGTGATTCTACACTTTCTGGGCTTGGTAATTTCTTACCCTTTCAAAAGATTTGTTTTTTTTTGTTAATCTCGAAATTGCAGCATGAAAACTAGATCAAATGAAAATGTGAAAAATGTCAGTTTTCATGAATTCAACTTGAATTTGAATCTGAAATGTTTGTTCACAATTGAATATTAGACTTAGGGTTTTTAATTGCATCGAAATTAGGTAAAATTTTTATAAGGATTCATTACATTCATTATATCATATTTGCACGGATACATCAGAGGACGGAATAAGCACATAATTTGCGTGGTTATAATATTGCATTGTTATATCAAGAGGATGGAATAAGCTCATAAATTTGTATCTTATCATCTTAAGTGTTAGGTTTGATCTACAATTGCCTCTAAAGTCGTTTTATTTTTCCCTTGTCTGAGTACAAAAGGTCTTTGGGTTCACGCAATGGGTTGCTCGTTGTTGGTGAGCATGGCTTCCCTTATCTGCCTGATTCTTTTGCCAGTCATTTTCTGTAAGTAGCTTTAATTCGTATCACTTATTTGCTGATATTGTTCAAACTTAGGAGATGATAAGTTTCCAATTCTTGATATATTTGTTCAGTTTGCTTCACATGGAGTCCTAGTTATATCACTAATTTTGAGTAAACTGCAGTTAAAGGAAAACCGTCCAAGATAGTGGTTGATTCATTAGCTGCATTTGGGGTAATATGCTTCATGACTATCTGTTTCTTATAGTTTTCTGTTCACTTTTCCCTTTGTACGTTTGAATTTTTTCCTAGGAAGCTGATGCTCTGGTTTATATTCAGTACTTAAAATAAATGTGATTCTCTACCCCCTTCAGGTGTTATATATTAGGTGCTTTTGGGTTGTAAGTTTTGATTAATGCCGAGTTACGTCTAGATACCAGCTAAGGGTTGCAGATTATGATTGAAACGAGCAAATTCACACTGAAACTGATTTAATTACACTTCGGGATGTTGTGTCTCATAATGGTATTTTAGTATACACTATAGAGATAGCTAGCTATCTTTATATTCGCCATCCTCCTTATGGGAGGTTCTGACAAACTTTAAAACCCTATTAGAGTTTGAGACTATGGAGAACAGTTATCTTTATATTCGGGATGTTGTGGCTCAACGGTTTCTTCAATACTTGACCGCGTTTCATTGTCTGCAGGCGGGTGCTATGCTAGGAGATGCTTTTCTTCACCAGTTACCACATGCTTTTGGTATGATATGAATCTGGTGCCATTTGTTCTAAGATGTTTGTATTCTTTTTCTTTGCAATGGTCTTCCTCTAGTTTTTCAATCTCTCGGATAATTTCTTCTTATCATAGGGTTTTGTGATTTCCCATATAAATCGTGTAAAAAGTTTGCTCTTATGATATTTCAAGTTCTATCAACCATAGTTTTGAGAAAATGTGCTCTAACTAGTTTACATTTCCTTCTTGGCAGGTGGAGAACATTCTCACTCACACGACACGGACCATAACCATGATCATTCTGATAATCTTGGACATGTGCACTCTCATGCTCATTCTCTCAAAGATCTTAGTGTCGGATTGTCCATTCTCTGTAAGTTCATTATCTACATTTTCTAATTCTTTAAGCTTATGCTTGAAGTAAACATTATTGATATCTTAACGATCTTCAAATACTAAAGAGAACTTTGAAATGTTTGATTTCTACTAGTTATAAATATTCACTCGTTTTCTGTAATTTCTACTACAGTTGGAATTGTACTTTTTCTGCTAGTAGAAAAGGTGGTTAGGTATGTAGAAGCTCTTTCTGGAAATGCTTCATTTCATGGTCATCACCACCATCACCATAAGAGCAGTAATGGGTTGAAGAATGATGCTCAGGATCATACTCCGTCTGGTGACTCGTCAGACAAATCATTGAAGGAGCAAGGAGAATCAGATATTACGTCGGACGAGGCAAAACCTACTAAAAAGGGGGCCCGAAAGGTAAACCCTGACATCGACATGAAACATGATTCCTTTTACTAGATTTGTTTTGTTGTACTGAAATCTTCCTTCACATGAATCACATATTATCTGAATTCTAAGGAGCATTACCATTTTCCAATGGATCTATATTGTAAAATAGATGACCAAAAGACTTGGTAGTGTTTATTTTTTTTCCAAGTCAGATCTGAAATCTGACTCTAGTTATATTTCATATGTTTGTTTTTAATCAAATTGATTGATAAGAAATCTTTCAATGGTCAATGACATTTATATTATTATCAGTGACTCGTGATGTTTGACTCGTCTGAACACTTATTTGGGTTGATTTGGTTGTCCATTTGGTCAGATTCTACTCATTCAGATGAGTCAGATCCAGACAATAAGGAAGAAACCAACAAACACTACCTTCCTGTCTGAAAGCTAGGAGATGTTGCATTGATAATTTTCTTCAATTGTGGACCAACGTGTCCCATTAAAAACCATAACAAGTACTGTATCGACCATCTTTAAATCGAAATGCGCATCAGTGGAAATAAATCTAATCATTAACCAAACATGTCTTTTTAACTAAGAACAACAGGAAACTGGGTTTTTAGCCCAATTTCCTGTTCAATTTTTATTATTGTATTAGCCGTGTGGCAGGATCACTAATCTGTATCATCGAAGCTCTTTGTTTATTCGAACATCATTGCTTTGTGAATATTATGTTATATAACAAAAAGAGTTACAATACTTGAAAGATTTGAAACCTTTATGCAGAGAGTTACAACGAAAAAAGACAACGATGATGACAAACCAGAAGTAGATTCTGCTGCTAATGTAAACACAAAAGCTACAAAAGTCAGTAAAACTGGATCTGATTCATCTGAATCATCATCATCGAACTTGGTTTTTGGGTATTTGAATCTCTTCTCTGATGGTGTTGTAAGTAAACCTGACTTTGACTTGATTCTGGATGTTATATAAATTCTCAATGAATTCATTCCACATTTATTTAGCCAGAGTTTGTGAATGTTGCAGCATAATTTCACAGATGGGATGGCTCTAGGAAGCGCCTTCTTGCTTTATGGCACAGTTGGTGGATGGTCTCGGACATTATTTCTGCTCGCGCATGAGCTCCCTCAAGAGGTTTTTGTTATACCGTTACTTTTTCCATTTGTTGAAAAACGATCATGCACATGAACATGCAATCATATATACAAGTGCAACTCACTAAAAATAGTTTTAATTCCCAGATTCCTGTGGTTTTTACACTATTATACACTCGAGGCAGTGAACTGAGATTTAAAATGATCTTCAATAATAAGATAGAGCATCCTCACTTCATTCAATTGCCCACATCTGATGATTCGGTGTTCATAATATCCGTTATTTTTTTGTGAACAGATTGGTGATTTTGGAATCTTGGTTAGGTCAGGGTTTAGTGCCTCGAAAGCTCTCTTTTTCAACTTTCTCTCTGCTCTTGTCGCATTAGCAGGAACTGCCTTGGTATGTCTTTATGTTATTAAATTAACCTACTCGCTAGAATTCTCCAATAAAAGGATGAGAAAACAAAGGTATAATATCTGGCTATGTTATTTCACAGGCTCTATTCTTAGGTAAAGATCCAGGACAATCATCTTTAATCGAGGTAAAAAGTTTCTCATACTATCATATATTGAAGACTTATTTATCTCAATTTTTCCGTGGTCAGAATAGATGATCACTATTTACTATGTGTTTCTGTAGGGATTTACGGCAGGTGGATTCATCTATATCGCTGTAGCAGGAGTGCTCCCGGAGATGAATAATGGCAAGTCTACTTTTACAAGTACTGTAATCCAATTAACAGCGTTGATTTCGGGTATGGCTGTCGCTCTTTGTATCTCACTTGTGGAGTAATGAATAATAGTTATTCACCTATCCAGACTCACTGTAGTGTTCCGAAATTCTAGTCTGATTTTATCAATTTTTATACAAGAATAAACACAATGTAGATTTAAAGTTACATATTGAGAATTGAAATCACTTTTCTTTTGTAGTTTATTTTCAGTAATGAAAGTTACAACAAGAAAGAAACATGCCATAAGGAATCTTATAAGAGGGACTGTTACTTGTTATGTCCCAGAAATTTATACCTAGTTATGTTTTCTAATGAATGAAATGAACTTGAGATATATCCACCTACTCTCGCTAAGAAGATGAAAAAGAAGCTATGATTTCTCAATTAAGACGTTCGTACCTATGCTTTGAGCTAGGAAACGTACTTCACCAACCATTCCAGACTTCGTATGCATTCCGGTAGATCGTCATTTTTCGTTCTAACGTGCGTCTGCAGTACCATCCACCCCGGGATATATTTATTACCATCAACAATACTAATGCTAGAGTGTAGGAGTTTTAGACTTATTATATAAAACAAGAGTTGCTTGCTTATTACCTCCATGACACGTTGGCAAGAGGAATCCTGATTGGCCACAAGAGCTGAGAGGATTACCAGTCCAGCTGCCACAGTAGAAGGCCAATAGCAGAGACGCTCGTGATCCAGCAGAGACAACATTGCTAGGTACTTGGCTCTTTCCTCCACTTTTTCCTCAGCTCTTGCTGCTTTCAGATAGAACCTGTGTTCAACAGTTATATTAAACCCTAAACCCATCAGCTGCTAAATACAAATATTCTCATTCTATCCTATTATCTAGTACCAGAGACAGATATTTAAGTTTTTTCATTCCATTACTTCACCCAAATACTATGGTGAACAGGCAAACTCACATCATCTTGGTAGCTAATTATCTTCTACATGAAGCTTGCAATAGGAATACGTGGTCTGGCTTACTTTACAGTGTGGGTAAAACGAAATATATGCAGTTCAAGTTCAATCAGTTTAACTGATCATAGAGTGTACGAAAGAAAGGAAGAGGGAGAAAAAGTGTACCATAAGAAGTTGTAGGAAGTGGGCAAGAAACATTGGAAGTTGAGAACCTCTTGGACTAGCCACTCCATGGCGACAACCTCGCACCTGCTGTATACATTTACCCCTACATGAAATGTCCTCTGCCGCACACTGCAAATATTATAACTTGTTAAAACTGCAAATACATTTTGATTAACTCATATGGTCCAAATATGAAAGTGACAAGTTAACAAATAGTATGTATTAGTTACCAGTTTGTAGGTTGATTTTCTTCGATTCTTGTTGCTAGTGTGAGGCAAGCTATTCCTACCAGTTGGAGCTTCCTTTTGTTCTTAAAGAATCCTTTGCTTAAAAATCTGTCGAACAGACTAACCCCTAAGAACATTGTCTCATAATTGAGTTCACGAGCACTTGATTGCTGCTTTCACCAACAAAATATAGTATATCATCAGGTTCATCATAAATTCTACCAGTTTAACTAACGCTATTATGCATAGTTTTCTGAAAGACTAAATGAAGTATATTTACATGCCAAAATCTGCTTTCAGGTTCCACAAGTACAGAACATATGAACTCCTGAACCAATGATGTTCAAGAGCTTCCAGGTCCACGCTTCTAATATTGTAATACGGTTGTTTCCAAAAGGGAATCATATAAAAATAGTTTGACTCATAGCCTAAATTTGTTTAAATCTCATGTCCTTCAAAAGATACCCGAATTTTTCTATGTGGTTTCCTATGGCCCAATTACTAGAAAATCCCTCTCCATGATTAAGATACTACACTATCTCAAAAATGATCATTTGAAAAATTGTCACTTTCTGCAAAATGCATGAACTCACACAGAACTGCATGCTTGCCCTTGCCTAAATGTAACAACTTCAACAATCTTAATCACTATCCCTACTATACTTTCTAAATATGAAGTTCCCATGATCCCAACTGTTAGAAAATTGTTGTATTTTCTTTTAGTGACCTAATTTTTCTTTGTTCTTGGCTTGAATTTCTAAACTCCAAAAAAGGATGCAATTAATCCAGAAGAGTGATGCAACTATCCTCATGTTACTGATAGGAATCATTGGTTATCAAAAGATGATTTTCACCTAAAGATACAGATTTTGATATGACTAAATTAACTAGCCGTGTATCACTTGAACAAATCATTGATTTCCTAATGGTGATTTTAGTCATTTATAAGAACTCAAAACTACGGAAACAAAGGTTATCAGTCTACAAGCATATGCATCGTAATACCGTTGAGAGCAGAACGTCTAAAACTGAAACATACTCTCTGCTTGCTGCTCTCTCCCTCGCTCATTTCGTTCCAAGGCGTACTGATTAAACTAATTATTTTTTAAAAATGAACTACAAATTTGTATATCGATGCGAATATAACTTAACCATTACCTCGACAATCCAGTTAACCATCAGCAACCGTTGACGGAGGATAAGATCTCCATATGCTGTAGATGTGTAGTAATCCTCAACATAATCGCGTAGAATCACCTCTCTTCTCTCTCTACTTCTGAACTTATTGTAACTATCTTCATCAATTTCATCTTCAAATTTCAACAACTATAACCAAATTCATAAGAATTTAATAACACAAGTTAAAAAACTTAAAGATCTGAAAAAACAGAAAAGAAAATGGAGTAGTTAATTAGGGATTTGAGATAGAATTTTACCGTAAACTCGTTAGTGAATTCTTCCTGAACATCTGAGGAATCTTTGATATCAGGAAGAGCGTTTAATTTGGATAATTGCTTACTGTATTGGATAAAAAACGAGAAATAAGCAGTCGGAGTTGAATTTCCAGCCGATACTTCAGAAAAATCACTAGAAGATGATTCTATTAGAATAGATGGAGAATAATCTGAGAATTCTATTTCTGGAAGTCCACTGAAAATATCAGATTCGAGCTCGGAAACTGTTGTTTGAGGAATTGTTGAGTAATCTGATCCTTCTTCGAATGAAAATTGCTCAGAACAAGAAAGTGCATACTCGAATTCACAATCATTTGGTTTCTTATCAGCAGTTGATTCCGAATTCAAGATTTTCACATTCAATTCAACGTAATTTCTTGAAATTTCTGAGAAAGATGCCTCCGGAGCTCTATTTTCTTCCTTCGCTGCTATTATTTCAGATGAATCTCCTACTATTTGATCCAGATTTTGATCATTGGCTTCCACCGCTGGTTTGATAACACAAATTTCTGACGCCTTTTGACCTTGAACTTCCGATGACCTTTTAGCTTTCTTTGTCGACGTTTTACCGGAAATTTTGTCTGATCGCAAGTTCCTCTTAGCTTTTTTCTGAGAAATTGGTTGAATGCAAGAAGTTTCTGAGATCGAGATTTCTGCGGAAGCTTCGTTTCCTTCATTTTCGCCTGCCTCTTCAACTATTTTACCAGCTCTAGATTTCAAGCTCAACTTTCTCTCAGAAAGTTCATCGTTTATGCAGTGACTTCGAACTACTGCACCAGAACACGATTCCACGCAAGAAGATTCTGATAACTCCGGCCTGTATTCCAGATTTCCTTTCTCCGATGAAATTTCAGTTTCATTTTTTCGGTAAAACGATCTCGTCAGTCGCCGACATTCTTCACCAGGAATTTTCTTCAATTGATCGGAACTTCTAAAATTACGATTTGAAGTTCCAATTCTTCCAACTTCAACTAATTTCTTCCGGCGAGCAGATCTTAACTTCTTAACATTATCAGATCCAACTGATATCAAGTTCGAGGAACTATCAATCTCATCAGGAAAACACGATGAACTTGAAAATACTGGAAAAACTGACAATTCAGGTTTCCTGTCGCCGCAAAAAAACTTAAAAGACGATTTACCGAGTATTGGAGAGATCTGAAAGCGTTTCCGACGAGGAATCTTGGATCGGAGCTTCTTGATGATAGAAACAGGTTGAGATTTCCTCTTCTTCAATGAACTAATCTGTTGAGAAATAGTAATCTCGTCTGAATCCATTTCAGTCGGATTTTCAATTGAAGAAGAAAATCTCGATCTATCTGAACGTTCGTCTAATTGCAGAGAGAAATCACGCTTTTGTAACGAAGAAGAGAGAGAAAGAGAGAGAGAGAGAGTCGTCGCACTATCTCTACTTCACTTCAACTGTTTCTGACAAATGAAGCTGTACTTTGCCTTTTATAGTATAATGAATTCTGTTACGGTACGCCATCTTATTTTTCCCACTCGCGCCAAATTAAGTGTGTAAAAAGGGCTTGTGGACTCGGGACTGGGCTTGGCCTGGGCCATGATTGCAGTCGAGTGTGGCTTAGTTAGCCCGGTTATTTTTACGGCCTCGCGTGCTGTGCACGCCGAGCCCATTATGTCATGAAAAATGTTATTTGGCCTGATTTTTTGTCTCGTGCTTCGCCCCATTGTCGACGTGGCCCGTATGTATGGTATTTTTATGTGCAATTTTGTCTTAGTTAAGCAAAAGAATCACGAGCCAAGTAGCACCACTAAATTCGTATTTTTTAATAAACATTTTTAACTTCGAAACTAGCACAAAATAAACTAACTTAATGAAATAAAATGTATAGCAAAAACTTGAAAGTATGCACAAGAAATAACTTGGAAATAAAAATAAATATAAGACAGATTTCCAAATTATAAAATCCAACTTCTTGAGATTGTTTGCCATGCCCAAGTCTATAGGCCGATATGACCTTTAATGGGGCCACACTTGCCCGACCTAACTAACGCTCTTAGAGATCTCTATATGCCTATGACGAGGACAAAACCACATTCGGTTAGACAAGTTTGGCACTCGTAGAGATCTCTATATGTGTATGAAGAGAACAAAATGACACTCCTAGAGATCTCTATATGTGTATGACGAGAACAATATTACATTGGGTTAGACTAACATTACGATCGAGTCCAATCCATGACGTGGTTTGACCAAGTTGGGAAGTGCTTGAACAATTACGAGCTTATATTTGATTGAAGGATTATTTACAAAGCAATCCCTCCAATTATTCTACTATTTAAATCCATCTCTTTGAGTTTTGTATGCATCTAAAGAGAATGGCCAATTGAAAATTATATATGTAGGAGTAAGCTTGTTAGATACTTGCAAAAATAGAAAAAGAAATTCTTTTCTTTTTTCGAAAAAAATATAGAAAGCTTTTAGACAAAAACAAATGTAATTTATATAGAATGAAAACTTGTAAACTGTTAGAAAGGTTGTGAGTCTTAGACACTCAATTGCAACTAAAGTCGAATATCGAATAACACGAAGATGAACAACTTTGTAGATAGATTTACACTTAGAGATGAATTACTTACAACTTCTTCTCTCTAAATAAGGAGATAACAATTATGAACAACCTCTCTCTTATTCTAGGAGATATACTATCAACTCTCTCTTTACCAAAGGAAAGACAAGTATTTAGAAGAAACTAAACTCTCTTTCTAATACTAACTCACTTTCTCTTCACTTGGCTTGCTTATGAGATGGAATAGATGGGATGAGAATGAGATGATCTTGAATTGAAGTTCTTCATCTCCTTTTATAGTGTTGGAGGAGAAATATGGTGTGGACACCTCAACAAATGAGGTGTCTCACCAACTCATGGTGTCTACTTGATAAATTGCCACCTCAAATGATAAGAGACTTATCACCAAGGTGAGATGTCTCATTTAGAATAGATTGTTCATGTTGCTTGACACCTCACATGGTAGTTGACACCAAGAGCTTGGTTGATGCCACCTAAAGCTTCAAACAAAGTAGCTTTATCTCATCACCATTTTCAACATAAACTTCCATAACAAGAAGAAACAATATATACCTTTAATTCTAAATCTTTGAGATTTATCTGGTGGAAATATGCAGACACGAAGATGTCATGTTAGTCTCTGAATCGAACTCTAAGCTCAAAAACAAATAATCAGTTCCCGTTTAACAACACAAAGATCAGTTGCCATTTGGTGAGGTTGAAAACTAGATTCGCTCTAGTTCATGTCTCAGCAGTAAAATTGGTATATTAAGAATCATAACACACAAATTATCAGTAGACTGATGCCACATTCTGCAATGCCACTTTAAAATATGTCAAATTAAGCTGCAACCTAACTATAAATCGAGAAGAGGAAACGGATCTAACATTTTCCTCTTCGACGAGGTATCAGATATTGCGATGAAATATAGACCTGTAAAATGAGGTTGAATCAAGGATGATATCTATTGATATTGAAATTCCATATTACAAAGCAGCCCAAAGTGGGTTTTTGAAAAGGAAAAAACCACACCTATGATCTAAGATAGTGGTGATAAGGTGTAGTTTGATCCCCATTACTACTCTTATAAACATGCACTTATAGCCCTACATTTACGCCCTCAAGATTATACAATAGTACAAGACGATGATTATGATGATCACGAAGATGATGCTTAATCGAGTAAGATCAAGATTGGGGCACTCACATTCTTCGTTGTGGCCCAAGAACTAGCCCCTGAGAAATTCCTTAACTCAATATCAAAATTTAGGGGAATTTGCTCAGAGTAGGTACACATGAAAAGGGTGAATGAATTCTTCGCCTGAATATCAAAATTCAGGAAGTGATATGATGATCATGTTGGTTGAGTTCCATCAACTAGATAAAGTTTTTGCCCGTCGTGAATCATTTCTATATCAAAGATTTTACCAGCATCTTCGGACAAAATGAACGAGCCCCCTGAGAAATGTAGCTGATCTGATGCCATTCCAATGAGTTCCTCCATGGTTGCCGGCACCCACAACATAACACCTTCTTTTCTCTTCTCCTTTGGGTCCCATGGGTGGAAAGGGAATACTGTACATTTCTTTTGATGCTTTTTGTTTGTTCCTGAAATATCAGAATATACACAGAAAATCAGCTTATGACTATAAGATAAAAAAAAGAGGTAGAGATGACCATCTTTACCAAAATAACAACTATAAATATATGATGAAACATTACCGATTAACTTAGAGAAGTATATGATTGAAGTCTTGATACTGGGGAAATAATCCTTGTCTTATAAATCATCCTATTACAATGACAAGATCCATAGTCGAAATTTAAAGCATTCTCAAACATCTATTTCATTACTCGACCGACTTTGATGATGGGGTTATACTGTGTCTTAGAAAAAATGGTTTTTAGTTTCTCCAGAGGCTTTACATGGTAAGAAAACAATGTAGATCATCTCAATGAACCCTAACCTTAACATTGGATCATCTCCATGTAAATCTTCTAATCCGGTGTAAATATGGTGTAAAGGCATTGTTACAAATTTTGATTACGTCGTACGTTTGATTAGAACATTAACAAGGTAAATGGCAAAGCACAAGATGCTTGGAGCTGGAAATGAATGCTAGTACCTTGATTTTCGTAGGAGCAACCAGAGACAGAGGACAACTGAGCAGACTCCGCCAATTCCAATAATTCAACCAATTTCGTGTTTCCACATACCCGTCCTTCATCTAATGGAGTGTTTCCCCATCTACAATTTTTTAAGAACCGAAAAAGGTAAATTACTGAGCCAATTAACCTGACAATACTAAATATCTACGTAACGTGAACACTCTATTCTAGTAACTGTGGTATGTTCAACACTTCAGACTCACGAGCAGTTAAACGATACTTTAGGTTAATCTCTTTCTACATATGTTGTAAAAGTAGTCAATCCAAAAGTAAAATAAGGACAACAACTAATAAAAGATAATTTATGTAAAGCCATGTCCTTGTTTTGGCCTTTCTCCAATTCATTAAGTCCAACTGCCGTGACGTTATACATTGAACTCAAGTTTTTAAGTATTTAAATTGATTAAGTTACTAGTTTATTAGCTATACAGGAGACGAATATCAGAAGTATTGAATTCTCAATGTGAAAACCCCCCGATCTGGAATTTTAGTGAAACACAATTCGGATACACCCAAAATAGGAATATACAATCATGTATTATTATTTTATATGTACCTGTCTTTTGATAAAACACTTGCTCCAGCTTCTATTAGCAACTTCGCCATTAAATATAGACCCTGAGAGACTGCCACGTGAAGTGGTGTTCTAAGATCATAACCAATAGAGTTTGGATTTATGCCATTGGACAATAGCCTTTTCAGGAAATCGGAATCCCCTCTAGCAACAGCCGTACAGAGAACACTACCAGGATCGTCAATTCTTAGTGATGCTCCTTCCTTTACAAGTAACGAAGATATTCGATCATGTCCTTTCTTTATGGCTTCGAATAATGGTGTGTTTCCAAACTTATCTAATTGAGATCAACGTAAACCGTTAATAACTTATAATAGCTTTAAAATTTGGAAAGACGGAAATATGCATCCAGGAATGCAATATTTAACAAGTTACCTGACACGTTAACATTTACACCTTCTTGAATAAGGAAGCACGCAATGTGCTCATATCCTTCTGAAGCTGCGAGGTGCTGTTAAAATGGAATCATTCAAACAATAGATTTTGTTTATCACTAAATGAATTAAAATCGACCCAATGGAATTCATAGAAATACTGATAAGAGTTTATAGTTATGAGTTATGACTGTTCCAGTTATGTCCATAAAGGTCTTAAGTTAGTCAGCAGTACAAATATAGTCTTCAACCACGTAAGTCAGACGTTAGCATTCCCACAATCATTAGTTTCACACTTTCACTAGATCTAGTGATAGAGATGAGTGGTAGCAAGAGCCACTAAGGGTGTATCGGAGACGCCACAAGAAGGATTCTAAGGCCCAATTTATGATTTGGCATGTCCTAGATGATGGGTCCACTTGGAGGCTAGAATAATGTGGGCCTAATCCGAAATGGTTCCACTTTCTCTAATGTATTTAAGGTCATTAATGTCCTTTATAATGTATTTTAGGGTCTTAGCAGTTTCAAAGTTCAGAAGTCCAGAAGTAAAGGCAGTATGGGATGTCAAGGGTTCGTTTTATGCCTATATAAGGGTTGTATTCCTGCTGTTTTGAGGACATAATTTTTTTCCATAGCTATTCAAGCTATCTATATTTGTGTGATTCAAGTATACCCCTAGGTATGGGTTTCTAGGAGTGATTTCTAGCTTTTGCTAGTGTGATACTAGTGGTTATCTATCTTATAGTACAATTATTTTCTTCTTCAATTCCCTTTCCCCTTTCTTGTCCTACATCATCTAGAAACCAAACTTTTCTTATTAGTTTATAAAAAGTTTCGGAATCAGGATTGTTCTCAACGAGTTAAGTTTAGAAAGTTCGTTCATTTTCTCAGGCGTTCGTTGGAAATATATACCCAAATACTTCAGAAGGACAAGAAGAAAAAGGCAAGCCAAGAAAAACTAATCAGACAAGATATTCAGAATATTTATCTATTAGTTGCATACCAAAGGCGTCCTCCCATCATAATCAGCCTTACTGGGATCAGCTCCAGCTCGAATGAGACGCTTTAGGTGATATAGATCTCCATGGTATGCCGCACTATTCACCTTCAGAGCAAGTTCAGCTTCTTGCTTTCCAATATGAAACATGATATCGGACTCCAGTTGCTTGATTCTATTAGAGTCATTAGACTCTTTTCCCTGTCAATTCATAGAGTTATCAGAAGGAAATCGAAGTATTAACGGAGATAAACCTTAATTGATAATTGATTTCAACCCAGGCTTATCAAAGTAATTTCAAATACTGATGAATTGTGATAGCTTACAAAAACCAGACAATCGAACATGTTAAGAGCCAACGACAAAAGAATTGAAGTATTACACATGAATATCAAATTAGTTTCAGACTACTAACTAAAAATTACATTAGATTACCTCCAAAAGGTTGGTCAAGATTTTTTGCTCATCGAAAGAACAAATTTCTAAGATACTTGTAAGAGATTGCTTATCAAGTCGAAGGAGCCTACATAGTTCACAAACACGAACTGTGTAAGGCTGAGGAATATTGCAAAGGATTGAAAGTTCCCCAAACGAGCTGTTAGGTTCCAGAAAAGCGGCAGTCTCTTCCGTTCCATCTTCCGTGATGCCTACAGCTTCCTGTACAGGATAATCCTTTTTAAGCGGAACCATTTAGTTGCACTATGACCAGTTAACTTGAAATATACATGGATAGATTCACAGAAAAATAAGAACGATGAAACACTACATAAAAACCAAAACAAATAACTTGACTTATGAAATCTGTTTTACACGCATTAACGTATTCAAGTTTACATGTTTTACGTGAAAGTAGAGAACATAAGAATAGAATGTCGTGCATACCAGCACACCATGACAAACAAAATATAGTTGATCCACAATGCTTCCTTGTTCCATAATCACTTCCCCTGGAAGAAAAAATTCCTCATGTACTCTAATCACCTGAGGTAGAAGAAAAATTAGCAAACAAAAGTACTTTCAATTAATGGAAGCAATGCATCTAGAATTATCATACTTCCCTGATGGAATAATACCATGAGATGGATAAAGAGTGCCAATTGCGTGATACTTTTATATGTATTGCTTCCATCATGAAATAATGCAAAAAATAAATATAGCAACAGGTTCGTGTACATGCAGAAGTCATTCACTCAAGAAACGATATATAAGGAAACAATTCAAACAAATACAAATTGTGTGTGTGCGTGTGTGTTGGCGTGAGGCCGTGAGGGGGTGGACAGACGAAATAGTTGCGATAACTTACTATCTGATTCATCAATTCATCAGAGCATCCTTTAAAAAGAGAAACCTTTTTGATGTAGGGCTTATATAAATCTTGTGAAATCTGCGTAGAAAAATCAAATCGTTATGTTACAGTCGAGCAATTGAAGTGCAAAAAAAAGTCCTTAGATAGATATAAGAGGTAAAACAATGTCTCAAATCATGCTCTTACCATTATAAACAAAGTAGACGTTAACATTAAACTGTCCATTTCCATTAGGCATAAGTTACCAATAATTTATACAAGTATAGAAAGATTCACTAACATGGAGTAATATAATAATGTCATCAGACAGACAAACACTATAAAAAGTCATGGTGATAGCAGAAACAAGGAATGAAATTTCGGTTTTGGTGGAAATTACGGTCAGTCAAAAGTGGAAATGTTTTGGTCTTTGTGGAAATTTTACAAATTTGTGGAAATGTTAGAAATATGATGCAATTGTGCATAACAAGTCTCTTTAACCATAATTAAGCATAAAAGATGTAACCTTCACTCGAACCGTATTGATTAAGATAGAAATGTAAAATAACTCACATTTTTTTACATTAAAGATTAAAACCAAAATGATCTCCTACCCCCGTCATCGCCGTCTTGGTTTATGACGTACATGAGATTCATTTCCAATAGCATTGCGATATTTTTCCCATGACATTCAATTTTGGAACCAATTCCGATATTGTTGAATGTGTAACATGTATTGCTAATTTGCTCCTCACAAATATCGCTTAGTGGTCCTATTAGGGGATATTGATTGTATACAACAAATTGGTACTCGAGGCATAAACATTGACAGTCGTTCATCAAGACTATCGCCCCAAGAAATAGTACTTGCGTAGATGCGGATGAACTACCGTAACCATAAGATGCCGAGATTTTTCGACATTTTACACCTTGTGCAGAATATAAATTTCTAGAATCTGTGAAGTACTAGTTGACAAGAAAGAAAATATGTAGTGATCAAAAATCGATAAATAAAGAACAGAAAATTCAACACACAAATCAGTATTGGCATGCATTTAACTAAGTATAAAAGACTTGGGCCCGACTTTATTTTATACCTTAGCACGAATTGAAATTGGAATGTCCTGGATAACCGCTGCCTCAGTGTAGCTGCTCTCATACTGTAAGCGCACATGACCTTTGATCTGATCACGAATATCCTTTCCCAATTTATTTCTATTCATATATTTGATAAGATCTGCCATTTTATCCCTAAACCTCTCAGTCTTTGATCCTTTCACAATAAGTGCTGTCATATTACCAATGAGGTAAGCTCCAAGAATCATATCGAATGAGACATAAATCATGACAAATATCATTTCTCTGATATTAACTGCATGTATCTCTCCATAACCTGCAGCATAAAGACTACAATCACTACACAGTAATTTGTTTCTTTTAAATAAGATGTAAACTCATGAGCATTGAAAAATAGTTTTTCGAGTTGGACTTAGCACTATATCAGTAAGTTTCGCCGCTAGCTGAGAGCAGTAAATAGTGTAAAGAACATGGAAGTGTTTCAGATTAATAATAGCAAAAGATTAGGAGTGGAAAAAGAAAATACCGACGGTTGCCATGGTTACGATTGCAAAATATAGTGATGTAATGTATCGCTTTCCAAGATCTAACTCTCTGAAGTTAGTGTAACTGTAATCACCCAATTTCAAGCTTCCTATCCAAGTATACCCTTCCTTAGAAGCAGGTATAGTGGTGGCTAAATAATAAAAGATGCAGGCAGCCGTGTGTGTGCAATAGAGTTCGACAGCAATAAGTTTCAGAATCCTTGTAAAGAGGTAGTTGATGCGTATGTCTTTCTCCAAATTCTGAAAAAACCTTATCACTTTCCTCACTCGACTCAACCTAATCCACAAAAGATATCTCACTTCTTCTTTTTCACCACAGGCCTAATTAAAACAAACTGAAGTTAGATACTGAAAAATTCGAACAAGAGTAATGGTGAGTTATTAAGTTTATACGTTATAGACATATTATCTATGTAAAGGGTCTGTTTCCTGTTCTGAAAGAATCCCCAAATATACCCAAGTCTCTCCTTTCTATAGCTCGCGGATGTTTTCCTTTTTATGTTTCGTCTGACGCGGCTAGGCATATCTACATTAAGAAGTACTTGCATGTGTGCATAAAGACTTAACTGTGATCGGCTTTGCTACTACGGAAAAATCACCAGTTCTGAGGTACATGCAAGCTGATCTTTCCTATATGTAGTAAGATACCATGTCCATTGTAAGGCGTGCTAACCTTTTCAATATGCTAGTTTAGATCATGGGACACTTCGAATTCTTTTCCTACATACTATATATTGTCTATCATGCATATACAATACATTCACATCCAAACAACATTACCAAAAAACTTAAGTTGTTACCTAATTTAACTACTAGAATAAGAATACACATGTTGTATATGAGTACTTATTGCTTAACTAGCTAATCCGTAAATTTTTCCAAAAAAAAAAGTAGTTTGGGTACATTCATAATGAATAGTTCGGTATGCTGATTTATAATACTAGATGACCGAAATCCCTAAAAGCAGGACAAGAATCCCACAACGATAAACAAGGGGTAATAAAGTTTCTGGTAGCATTTTACCAAAACAACGAAGGCGTAAAAGAACAAGCAAACCCAACAACTAAATAGTGCCAAGAAAGAACGAAACAACGACCCATTAACAAGCAATATCAACTACTAGTTAATAGAAATTTGAGACAAAAAACAACAACCCAAGACAAATACTCAAATGCTTAGAGGTCAAGGGTTCGAGGCACGCTCAAACAATTAGAAAAAAAAATACTCAAATGACAAATAATAAGGAGGTACCCATTTTGTTATTAGATGGTCATAGCTAAAGAATTGATCAATATTTAGTCAACAAACATGTAATCTTGTACACTAATTCAAAAAGAACATACATATTGGACTAATTGAACAAGTAAAACTGAGAAAAGATAAAATGGATACCACATAGATAAGATCCCAAGGGAGGCAACCTAGAAAATCGATGATAAAACTTGACTTCAAGTATCTGTACCCAAAAACAAAAAAATCATCAATTCAAATCTAATAACAAAATGAAATTGATTAATCAAGAGAAAGAGAAAGAGAGGGTTAAGAGGGGAAACTGACCGGAGGGCAATGGTGGTTCTCTTGGAAACCATAAGATAAGTTTGGGTATCTCTGTAAGCGACGAAGAAATGAATGATGATATCGATGAAGAAAGCAAACTGACCAGCAATGTCTAGAAAGAAGAATCTCCTTGGTAATCCTCTGAAGAAACCGAATTCTACTGGAGTGAAGAAAGATGAATAAATCGCCCATATCAGTATGAACTTTGTCCATAACTGATACCACCTGTATCATTAATCCCGTTTCCAATTTCATCATTAGTTTTAGCTTCTTCGTTTCCAACTTCCAATAAGAATTGTCAACAAAAAAAAAAACTTCGAATAAGAAAAGATGATGGCTCTTTTTATTTATTTTAGGCTGGGGATATTCTTACACTCAATTTACACCTGTCCCATTAGTATATTTTTTTTTGACAAATCGACTATGATCTACGTTAGTCGTTACAAGGCATTGATACATCATGGAGATGTGATGAGAACCATAACCGCCTAACTTAAATCATAATGAAAGAAGCCTGAAGCCCGACAATATGAAAGAGGCCTGAAGCCCGACAATATGAAAGAGGCCTGGACCCGACAACATGAAAGAGGCTTAAAGTATGACAAATTATTATATTATTTACTTTACTAGGTTTCCTCCCCGTCCTACGGGGAAGATCCCTCTTGGCTAATGCCTGAAAAAATAAATAAATTTAGATTACAACATTCTTTGAAAGAGAATAAAGAAGATAATGGAGAACAAATAGGGAGAGATATTAACCAACAGTTGTAAATCTGACTGAAAATGGTGAGGGAGAGAAATACGTGGGAAGTTAGTTAAATGGGAGAGAAATACGTGTGAAGTTAAATGGTGAGGGAGAGAAATACGTGGGTAGTTATGTAGGGATATCCTAACCACTTTTTGTCGTTTTATACTATTACCTTACTATTTTGAAGGGATTTACACGAAAAGGATTTTATAACAGCCATTAGATGTGATCTTTATGAAAATCCCAATAAAAATAGACGGTCAGACTTATCCCCTGGATAAAGCTGTTTTAATATAATAGATATCTGGTTAAATTACATGGGATAAATCTTGATGACAAACTGTTTTCACCGAGACTCGGTCTCACGACCTCATGGACTTAAGAGGGGTGTCCAACCGCTAGACCAAAGAGTGGTGGACTCCATTAATATAAATCTACTAATTACTGAAGTTATGAAATATTACTATTGAAAACTTAATGTTCTAACAAATTTCCAAATTAGAGATATGTTGTGCACTTGCTACTTCAAAAAATCTACTCCAAATGGCATGTTCCATTGGAGGTGGAGATGGGATTAGTTGTTTATTGACTCTTGATTGATGATAGTTATAGAACTTACTCAGTTGATGTAGTCATATTGAAGGTAATGACTTGAAAATATTGAAATCACAAACACATTTAGACATGAAGGTAGAAAATGGCAAAATCGACTAACTTGATTAGTTTGAATTTTGTAATTTTGAATGGTTAGGATGATTTTGTTTAAAGGCCAAAAACCAATGGATCCATGCTTCTTATTCAAGATTCCAAGCCGTCCGACAAACTATTGATTTCCTTCTTAAAATATCGCAATTTACTTTTATTTGAAATATGCGCCACATTAGTTTACTTAACAATCTATACAGAAATCCCGACTCGCCAACCACAACTCGTTTAACACGCACGTCTACTTCTCTATTGTAAACTTTTATTTTACAAATATAAAGTAACCATGTGCATCAGAAGAACCAAAAATTAATCTTTTTTTTTTTTGTTAAGAGACCAAAAATTAATCAAATAAAAGATATTTAGAAATCTCCAACTTCAAAATCAAAGTTAAAAAATTAGTTATTTGTTTTGAGTTCTCTAAATTTAATTGAAGATGTTGAACCAAGAAATTAATGGAAGATCACATGGGTATAAGAATTAATGTTCTTTTATCAATGGTTTTTAGTATTTGGGTGACCAAGATGCTCTAAATTCTGACAATAACAGTCAATTAGTCATAGAATGGATCTGAGAAGGTGAGAATAATGGCAGTGATATCTCATAGTCTTATTGCACCCCTTGTGCAATTGGCTAAAGATTTGATTCCTTTACAAAATAATGTGCATCTTTTTTTCTGAACATTTTTAATGGATTTTTCTGGCAGACACTAAATCTTAATAAAAGATATAAAGAATAAATTGTCTGTCGATAATATATATATCAGTCCTTATAGCACATATTCGGAGAACCTCAGGCCATGCTCTGGTGTTTAACGGAAGACATTGTCTTATGTAGCATAATAGAAGAAAGTACAACAAGAGGCGTTTTGGGTCACCTTGTGTAGCATCTATATAAATATCCCTGAAAAATAATTAGACTATATAGATGCAATTGCACTAACCTCGGCCTCACAACAAAAGTTAGGGATTTTTCATGACAGACTATTTTTGATGGTTTACATGAATACCGGTGCAAAAGTTATTAGTTTCCACGGAACTACAATGCTCATGGCGCGGCTAATTAAGTGTCGGTAGGAAACTTTTATTTTGGACCAAAATTAAAATTAATTAAGACATTTTCACAAATCAATCATGTCTTTTGGGAGGATGGTAGTAGTTTTTGAAACTATTAAGCTTATATCAAAGTCAGAGGAACACTTAAAAAAATATCAACCACAAGACAAAAGCAGATTTATATCTAATAACCTGAAGGCAAAGATAGTCAACTAGCTTACAATTTGTTGACAATAATTGTTGATGAAATCAATTGACTAGGGCATGAAGTTGTTTACCAAAATTTATTTTTATGTTGTCAATCTACTTACGTGTATAGGCATATGATAAACTAAACATACAAATATAACACGTCAACAACTGTCAACATCTTATTCTAATAAAATTTAAAGATTTGATATACACGTCATTGTATAGTTTCGAATTTTGTCAAATATCATGTTATATTCCTTAGTTTCATTTCTAGTATTTTTAAATT
This sequence comes from Eschscholzia californica subsp. californica, assembly GCA_002897215.1. NCBI lineage: Eukaryota > Viridiplantae > Streptophyta > Magnoliopsida > Ranunculales > Papaveraceae > Eschscholzia > Eschscholzia californica. The sequence goes on along the minus strand of BEHA01050368.1, from coordinate 713,877 downwards.
ATTACGATTAATGTATTTTTTTTCAATTGTAAACGTAATATATAAAATGTAATAGCTAAAATGTAATTCATTCGAAGTTAGCTATTACATTTTATATTTATTTTGTATTTATCTGTAATGAAGTGGCCAAATTTATTATTATACTTTTTCTATGATCCAAATCAATAGTTGATAATAAAATATCAAACATTTGTATGAGATACCAAAGGTAAATACAAGTGGCTAACACCACCCTACACTTTTAAAATCTAAAAGTTTAGCACTCAAAATGCTAATACCGAATCCGTATAAAAAAAATATTCGACACCTTAAAAATTGTCTTAATTATAATAATAGATACTTGCATGTGCTAGGAGACATGAGAAGAAGTTAATGAACTATTTGTTAGAATTGTCGAAAGCACAAGGGGTAATGAAAAACATACAATTTCTTACGTGTTCTCTTAAGAGAAATCTAAACTTATTTAGTTCAGTTGGGTTTTTCAGACGTATAAATCAGACAAACAATACTAACAAGTTTCTACACCGATCAAAATAAGTTTTACAGATTTTGAAGTAAAACTGAGTTTAATCTATACGAGTAAAAAATCATACTATATTTAGTCATTTAAGTAAATGCGTCGAAAATATAGGCCGACCAGAGTCCTATGTGAAATGTAATCAGTCAAGATATTTCTAAGCATTTTCACATGTCCCTGTGGTCGGTCGGCTTAAATTTTCAGGTCATATATCAGTGTTGTTAATTTATGGATGGTGGGCCGCTGTTACTGCCGTCAGCCCTTTCACTCTTTATCTATTTAAACTGTTTGTTATAAGTTAACCTCCTTATCTTTTTCTCTTCATCTAAAACCATTCACTATCCTCGAGATATACGTCAAGGATTATCAACGGTTCCAGATCATTAAGAATTTAAAAGAGAAAGTTTTTAAGGGTGAATTTGAATCAGGTGGGAAATTTAAAAAAAGTACAGTAGTAATTAGTTACCTGTTATCAGGATGAATAACGAAACCTTTAATTCCATTAATGACGTTTTCTCGACTGAGTCTTCTAATAATCCGATTCCGATCCGTAAATCCAAATTCTTTCTCTAATAAATCGAATCGACTTCCTCTTGATGAAAGTATCCGATCTTTCAATTCCGCAACTTCATACTCTTCTTCTTCTTCTCCTCCAGATGAATTATTTCTGTTATTTTCATCTCTCGTTATTGATCTTCTCATCCTATTAAACATGACGACTCATCCAAAATCAAAATTGACATTCAAGATATTCAGTCTCGAATTTCAATTCGTAAGAAATTGATAATAATATTGAAATTGAAGTTAGATTAGAAAATGAAAGAAGGTAAGAACACTAGAGAGATGAGATAAAGATGATAAAGAAGTACTATTACCTTTTTAATAAATTGAAATCACGAGATGTGAAGAAAGCCAATGACAATTAAATGGTTTTTATGCAAGTGGATTTTGAAAGTTCCAGAAAGGTAAAAACTGAAGTGGTTTTACTTTCTCATTATCTTTGAGTTTCTCTCACTAGAAATCTAGAGAGAGAGAAAGAGACAAGTAAGAAGGGGAGAGTATGGAAATGAAGAGAGTAGTAAAGAAGTGATTGGGATATTTATAGAGAATGGAAGTAGCTTAGCTGGAGAATGAGATTAAAATAGTGGGACAACTATTAAGTAAATGACGGCCAACATCTGTGACTAATACTATCTATATTTTTATATTATTAGATTAGATTAGATTAGATTAGATTTAGATAGATAGAGAGGAAAATTATTAGTATTTTTTATCACACAAACATTTCCCTCCCTTTCTCCTCCTGCTATTTGACCTTTGATTAAGGTATTGCCGTCCAGCCATTATAAGTTTTTAGGTTTCCTTTTAAGCAAGCACTTTTACTTGTAAGAAGAAAAAAGAAAAGAAAAAAGAAATACCATGTCCAATTTTTGGGTATTTATGTACAATTAGGATTTGGCATC
>BEHA01050368.1:700717-711832 GCA_002897215.1 Eschscholzia californica subsp. californica | reverse complement strand
TCTTGACAACAGATCATATGACACTAAAGATTATATAAATATAAAATGAAAAATTAACTTATCTTATTTGATGATCGAGGCGAGTGGTCACTCTTTCCTTAAGACAATCATGTCCCCGCAATATGGTGCTAACGGTTCTGCGGACACTTGTCTCCCAAGATACAACGATCGCGTCGTATAGAAAGAAGCACTACAATTCTATACGCTCCATCGAACTTTCCAATTACTATACTCTCATTGACGACTCTAGACTACTCAACTATTGTTTTCAAAAACTTGATTGAAACAGTTCAAAAACTTATATTAAAAGAGAAACTAAATTGGGTATTTATAGAGTTAGTCATGACTCTACAAATCCACAAGATGTCTCTCCATTGGGGTATGACTAACCATAACTTGTGACTTTTCACAAGTACCTATTAGATTTAATTTCACTCAAATAAAAAATTATTTATACCATAAATAATTTTCCAACAATCCCCCACATGAGTGAAATTACCAACAAAAGACAGACGACACACAAACACATGACAGACAAACATACATACATATGAGAGCATAACAGGAGGTACCATGCATCGGGAAAGATAGCTTTTGGCTTTGAATCTTCCGTAGTGAATAGATACCGGGTTTACAAGGACCTTAGTGAACTATGTCTTGAACTGGGTCCTATGAACTGTAAACCGATACAGTAGCTATCACACATGACATTCCTTGTAACCTTGAGTTCTCGGTTGTGTTCATTTCGGCCTTGAACATTCTCGGGATTCATGAGCGCTTTAGAGAAGTCTGCCATTACGACCTTCTCACGGAACCGGCCCCAGTTCACACTCATATAGGCGATCTCCTATTAAAGGTATCCTGTTATACCCCATTTAGAAAAAAAGAATTCTAAACTATAGGAATCATTAAAAGATAACCTTATCCTCTCTTATTACAGGCAACACTGATTCATCCTAGGAATGGGTAAGAGATAAATCTCTTTCAGTGTTACTGGCGAGTCAGGATATAGCTTCAGTTGCCCTTTGAACCTAGATCGTGGGATCTCCAGTCATCTAGGTAGGGTTTCACCATGCCTTTACTCATTTACTTTAGGCGTTTTAGCCCCATTCCCCTTGATGATAATTGCTCGTAATTGACACACCTTTATCTAATTGGATCCTGTTAGGTTGTCGTTCAACTTTATATGCATGCATAATTGATTCACAATTTCAAACTGTATAGCGCAATCATTTAATGGTAATATTATGTCAACGCACGTACGATGACGACTTATCATATTCCATTTTCGAACATCCTTAAAGAAATTCATTTTTCTTATGTTGTCTATGTCAATTGACATTTGTTATACGAATTTCGACAAACCGATAGAATATCCGTTTAGTTGTATTAATCTAATACGTTGGTATATTAATTATTTTGCGATCTACAAGCAAATAAATAAGCCATTTCCGAATTAATCAAAGTCGGCTCCAATTCCAACACATAAATCCTCAACATTGAACGGAAAACAACTATGACATATCATAGCTCGACACTTCCCCCACATTTCATGACTACATGTTGTCATGAAACAAACTAAGGATTTTTTTTTTCTTACTACTATTCAATATCTCATTGAATTATACAATGGTTTCAAGCACCATAAAATGGTTACTATTAAAAATTGCGTTTTCTCTTTTCTTCGGAGAGATCCGGCAAGGGCTTAATCCACCCAAATTGGAGAGGTCTGCAAGTGCTTAAGGATGTCAATGAGTTGTGCAGCTTTTGAGAAGCAAATGGAGCTAAACGTTTGGTCCAAGCCAATACTTAGAAGTCTAAACCCAGAAACAAGATTCAAAAGCTCCTTCATGGCTTGGAGCAGGACATTTATGTTCAATAAGCAACTTGAACAGACCACAAAATTTTTCCTGGAGCTTTAACGCTCTTTATTATCACATAATGGCCAAGTCTGCGTGTCCGGACACACTCTCAACCCCTTATTCCTGTCATATTCATGTATGTCAGAGTCAATGACGCCCGAGCTTCTTCTTGCCCCAAAAATTCCATACCAGTGTCCTGCCTTCAACTCGTCATCTGTTGGTACTACGTTTTCCTCATATGGAGAAAAGTATCACATCTCTCTAGAGTACCAATCAGTGAAACCGGTTTTGTTGAAGACATGATGAATCTTGTTACTAGACCCATCAGCGACCTTTGGCATTTCAGTTGTTTCAAGTATACTGAATGCACTGGAGGCAGAAACTGGTTTCCAGAACATCTCAACCCATTTAGAATCGACTAACTTAAATTTGACAATAGTTCCCCGTATGCTCCCTCAGAACATGGTGCACATGAAGGCCACGATCACTAAAGAACAGGCTTATCTTTCCGATGATAAGTTCAACACAATTGAGCTTGATCTACAACAGAGTTTCATCATCTCCTCCTTCACTGAGAGTAGCCATCAACTAACCCCATTGTGTTATCATGGCGACAGTAAGATATACAAGTGCACAAACACGTACAAAATCATGAGAGTCATTTCTTGAAGGACTTCCCAAACAGAAACCCAAAAATTTCGAACTTGACTTTCAGTGAATTTGTTGATACCATAAAGTTACTGCTGCCAATTCAATGAATCCTCATCACCAGGATTCAATGAATCCTGAGGTCGACAGTTTCTTTTTGTCTATTTGTGCCTATTTATGTCTATTTGGTTCAACCCCATTCTTGACACCACAAAAGTTGAGACTGGGATTGAAACTATTAAAACAGTTTATTCTAGACCTTCCAATTTATATTGTGAGTGAGGAAGGAGATGGTGTAGACCTGTCTTCAAAAACCCACTCAGCAAGTAAATTCTTGGTGTTGGGGCCTATACGACCCAAAGTGCTGCCTCAGAGACTGTCATTTCTGCCCCAACTTTTGTTCAAGGACCACTAGCTTCACCAGGGAATTAGAGATCCTTGGTTCTGACTGGCGACTTTTTCCTCGGAGCAGTTTTTCGCTTTTTGATTTGCTGAAGGGATGCTACCATTGAGGTATTATCATATATTTTAACACCTTTCCAGTATGCTTTGTGCCTCTCGGAAACTATTGTTCCCAACAGACACGAGTTAACAAATTCCCATTCTACTGGACCATTAACAACTCACTCATACAATCCAACCCATGGATGTTTCTTTAATCTCTTCAATTTCCTTTGTACTTTGATCTTTCTGAAACATAAATCATGTTGGATGAACTTACCATTTGAAACTACAAGAGCACTGAGTCCATTGGCAAAATACCACCAACTAAACAAAACCAATACAAGTGTTGGTAGTATGCAAGTAGATTGTCATGCGTAGAATAAACTCATTCATACAGTTCACGATATATAAATGTTTTATTAACCAAGTAAATTAGGAGTTTAGGTTTAGTCATGAAACATTTAACATTACAGCAACTCACGCCAAAAATATACCAAATTAAATTCTAAACAAGATATTTTTGGTTCTGCACTAAAAGGTTCAGTCAACCATTTACATAACAGAAATTGAAAACACTTATGGTGTGTTTGGTTGCAGGATTCCTAAGTAGGATTCCTATCAAAAGTTGAATTTGGTAGGAATCATGAATTCTTGGTCTGTTTGGCTACCAAGAATCCTAGGACTCTTGAATCCTAAGGATTCCTAATTCCAAAAATTGTATTGGACCAAAATCCCACCTTACCCCTTAGGATTTGCTAGGATTTTGAATTAATGAACCTAAATTTCAAACTTAAAATCAACAAAAAAATATTTCCTTCCACAAAATCATTATTTTTTTTCAAAATCATTATTTTTTTTCAAAAATCATATTTTTTCTAAAGACTTTTAAAAATACTCAAATAATAATAAATCATAGAATTCTTAGTTGCCAAACAAGCCAAAAAATATTACTAGGATTCATGAATCCGTGGAATCATGAATCCCAAGGACTCATGAATCTGCGGATTCATGATTCCGCCATCCAAACACACCATTAGTAAACTTTTAGTAATTTACTCATACCCGTGCTTATAGCAGCATACTGGTGTCAACGATTAACAGTGCCGTCAGAACTTTTTACTTTTGATGGTGGGTGGTAACAGGAGAAAAGATAAAAAATAAATTGGTGTCTCCCCAACATGAATTATAAGGATCAAGTAGCAAGCTAAAACTAATATGAATCGGGAATAGTCAAGAAACGAATCCAAAAACCATGATTGTCTTAAGATTGTTGGTTTTGGGGTTTACGATTCGATTCTTGACAATTAAATAATATGACACTATAAGATTATATAAATATAAAATTTTACAAAACTTATCTTGTTTGATCGAGGCGAGTGGTCACTCTTTCCTTAAGACAATCATGTCCCCGCAATGGTGCTAACGGTCTACGGACATTTGTCTCCCAAGATACAACGATCACGTCATATAGAAAGAAGCACTACAATTCTATATGCTCCATCGAACTATCGAGTTACTATGCTCTCAAACGCGACTCTAGACGACTCAACTATTGTCTTTAAAATATACTAAAAGCTGTCCAAAAAACTTATATCTAAAAGAGAAATCAAATTGAGTATTTATAGAGTTACTAGTGACTCTACAAATCCACAAGATGTCTCTCTCCATTTGGGTTGTGACTACCCATAACTTGTGTCTTTTCACAAGTAACCATTAGATTTAATTTCACTCAAATAAAAAATTATTTATACCATAAATAATTTTCCAACAAAATGTGAGGCCGCTGTCCAAGTGGAACACTAAATATGTTAATTGCATAATGACCAGTCTTCCTCTTTAACTATACTCCAATGTTTATTTTCTTTTGTTAGTTGTTCTATGTGATGTTTATTTTCTTTTGTTAGTTGTTCTATGTGTTGTTGTTTTTAGGAGGGGCAGATTGGTACGGTGGTGGATCCAGGATTAAAAGTCAAGGTATGCCGAAAATATTATAGAACGAAAAAAAAATATGGAGGTGAGATTTTGGAGGGGGAGAGACAATTTTAGAGAGGGGGAGCGATTGGGAGAGGAAAAAAATAGAGGGTTTAATTTTCTTTTTACAAAGCATAGGTATATTAGTATTCTAGACAAGTTTGGGGTTGGGGGATACATACGTAGGGTTTTGGGGGGAAAATTAGAGGGTTTTGGGGATGCGTAGGGTTTTGGGGAGAAAATTAGAGGGGAAAATAATAGAAGAGGAAAAAACGACTTTAAGTGCAGCAAATGGGTTTCGAACCCAGGATCTATAGCATAAATTTCAACACCCTTACCACTGAACCAAGCTTGTTTTTGGAATTTAGGGTTGTCCATGGCATATATGGCAGCCCTGTAAATTCGCCCCTGGATTGGTACCGTCACGACTCGGGCAGATTCACTGGTCAACCTCTGTTTATTTGTTGAGAAGACATGGGGGTCTTTTCTCAACTTAAAATTATTGAACCCTAAACCCGAAACTCTTAAACGTTATCAATTAACTTTTATTTAATATAAGATGTTTCTCGTGTGTCTTGCGTGGCGTAGCGGGTTAGAAATGACACATGTCGTGACGAGTCATATTGTCATTTTTTTGTTGAACGAGTCATATTGTCATGGCGAGACATATTGTCGTACATAACGCGTTGGGGTTATCGTATCTGGGAACCCAAAATCTCAAGTCAATCACGCCCCGCCAGACTCGAGACAGGTTAACACGGCACATGCCCAACTCGTCTTGTGTTGTGTTAACTCGCCTCCTCAAGAGGTTTCTGTCGGTTTGTTTCTGGGTCGACACGCATGTTGGCCACCACTGTCTGATGTTGGATCTCAAAGTTTTTTAATTCATAGATTGCAAAAATGGTATTAAGTAGCTCTTAGTTAGTGAAAGAAACATTTCATGTTGTTTTACGATTTCATTTAGGTTATAGATCAAGCGGGTCAACCCGTGACCAAGACACCAGGGAGGTGAATCCAAAGAAGTCCTGTCACCTAAGTTCGAAATTGGGAGGACGACACGTGTCTCTAAGGCTCCTTAAGGCTTAAGCCCTGTTCTAACGCTAAAACTAATCAGATCAGCTCTGATCATAGCTCTGCTCCGAATCATGGAGAAATAAGAGAGGTCTGCGAAAATCAGCTTGGTCCTAAAACCGTCTTGCCTCAAGGCACAGGAAGGCGAATCTGAATCTCAGTTTATCCAACCTTAGCCTTAACCCCGAGCCTAAGGTCTGGGGCGAAGATGACCATGAACTCTAATATTCTAAGTAACGTGTAAAGCAAGAATACACTGGGCGACAACTTTCCACAAGCGATCTACATAATCAAGAAGAAGATCTATTAAATACGGAGTATATGAAAATAAGGAAATCCTTATTACAACCGTGGAAGCGTGGTTTTACCTAAGTCGGCCTCACCGTCTCATCTCAACCGCTCGTTGGCAGTCGACCAACCGAGCCTATATAAAGCAACATTATTGCGCTAATCAACAAGGCAAAGTTCAAAACTAAACTCAGACTTTGAATTATATTCTTTAACTGTGAAAACGCATTTACTAACTTGATCATCGGAAAGATTTCTGAGTTTTTTTTCAGGTTCTATCCCAGAATCACGAAGAGTAATTCACTATTTGGTTAGTTGAATCTTCATATCACGCGTGATGACTTTAAAGTCAAATTTAGACATCATCAACCTTTCTCAGCCACGCCCTTGCAACGAAGTTCACTTTCTTCACAAATAATAATGTTGGTCATTCCCCTCTAGTAGTACTCTATTAAAGGTGGAATTCGATTTGGTTAGATTCCCTGCCAACTTTTTTTTCCTTTTTGATCTCAGTCTACAAATTTACCAAATGAAAGAGGTGAGGAGGAGGGGGGGGCTTTGAACAAGAGCGAGAGACGCTTTTAAAACTTCCCATGATAAAAGACCATAAAGTATTTAAATTTTAGCCTTTCATATTAATTCATCAAGCTCATGATTTTAGAAATAACTAAGAGCATCTCCAATGCAAAACTCAATCTTAGAAATTCTGAGTGCCACATAGGATTTTCTGAGTTTTCCTTAAAAAATCATCTCCAATGCAAAACTCAACTAAGATCTCAAAGATGATGTGTCGAGAGTGGAATAGAGATATCTCAAGAGGACACTCTACTTAAATTTCAACTAATAGAAATCAAGTCTTCGTATATTTCCAAAATAACTAATTATTTTTTTACAAAAATAACCATGACACGTAAGTAAAATAAAAGAGTTTAGAGTGTTGCATTGGAGACATACAAGAATTGAGGATCTCTATTTTCGACACCTAGGAGTGAGAATCTCAATCGGAACTTGACAAATAGGACGAATAGAGATTTTTTTGAGTTTTGCATTGGAGATGTTCTAAGACTTATGAATACTATATGTCGAAAACATAATTCTAAGTGACCGTCTAAGTCCTTCAACAAAAAAAAAAAAAAAGTGACCGTCTAAGTTTTAGAGTTTGAGGGTTCATTCGAGATGCTTTTAAACATGCTCAAGTGCATTTCAGGCCCACAAGGCCCAACTAATGCTTACTGAAAATAGAGGAAGAGGCCCTAAACCGGGAGGGCCCTTAATGTCACAGAAAAATTCAATAAGAAATTTGAGTCCTAATCAACACTCAACATCATCATATAGATAGACGAAGAAGATGAAAAGAAGAGAGGTACCACTATTTTATGTTCTTCGAAATCGAAATGCTTAAATTAAATGAAGACAAACATTGTGGGTTTAAGTTGTTTAAATGGTGCAGATCCTGGAAAAGAAGAAATCATTGGATGAAATTATACGAAATGCTTCATCTTTAGACAAAGATCATCTCTCTTCATTTCCATCTTACCTTAAATATCACCAAAATGGTAATTATCTTAAACTTCTCCTTGATTTCATTTTTTTTTGTTTATTACTAGCTGAAAATCTTTGTTTATTTAATCAAATTCGTTGATGTTCACGGTTCAATATAAAATAATTAGGGTTATCAGTGAACTTGGAATCGGGATATGGGTCAAAATTATCATCTTCTATGAAGCAATATATTCAAAACCTCCTCAAGGTAGTTTTTTTACTTTAGAAACTTGCAAATTTGTTCTTTCTATTAGTTGGGTAGGATGAGAAAGTTATAGTTTTTGTTTACAAGATTTTATGGTATGGGAAAATGTTTCTAGGTTAACATGGAAGGTCCATATGGATCAGAATGGCCTATAGAAGAGAAAGTGAAGCGTAAGGAAATGGTTTCTCCCGAGGCACGTTATATATTTGTTCGAGAATCTCGTAATGGAAATTCTTCAGCTGATGACATTTCTGTGGGAGAAGAGGAAATGGGTTTTACGAGACGGGTTGTGGATGAAAATGAAGTTGTAGGTTTTGTGCAATATCGGTTTGTTGTGGAGGAAGATATACCCGTTGCTTATGTTTATGAATTACAGCTAGAAAACCGAGTTCAGGGGAAGGGGTTAGGGAAATTTCTAATGCAGTTAATTGAGCTCATTGCTCAGAAGGTACTTGTTTTATCTATTCAACGTGTTGTTTTATTATATCTAATCCTATAGAAAAAAAAAACAATATCTTCAGACCTCTATATCGACTACTATTTCCATTACAAAGAATTAGGCCGAAGACCTAATTTCCCGTTGGATGTGGTTAAAGAACATGTCAATACTTTTTTAGGCTCCCGCTCCTTGTCCAAATCCGTGCAACAAAAAACATATTGACCTAAGGAGTTCTGGCCAATTTTCATTTCCAACATTTGTACTTCCCTTTTAGGCTTTCGCTCTAGTTGATCAAAATTCCTTTTTTTAATGTATAGAATTGTGAAAGCTTCATTGATGTTTTCGAGCTCTGACTAGAACATGTTTCCTTCCTCCTCAATAGAACCGTATGGGTGCTGTGATGTTAACAGTTCAGAAAGCAAATTTACTAGCAATGAATTTCTACATGAGTAAGTTGAGGTAAACAATTTATTAGTTGGATTATTATTTCATTTATCATCTTGCATCCGATACTCGGACATTATTCCAGTAGATTGAGTGTCTTCTTTGTCACAAAATGCAGATACATGATCTCATCAATTTCACCATCTCGGGTTGATCCATTGGTATGCTCATTCTTGGCATTAGCAGAGTAGAAATTTATATGATGATAATACCTTTGAGTCAATTTCCTTCACTTCACATTGATTTGTAGATCACTTAATCCTTTATTTACAGATGGGAGCTGACAAGAACTATGAAATTCTGTGTAAAGCATTCGATCACGAGGCTAAAAATAAATTGGAGGTAAATTTCAATTTATTTTAAAGTTATGGATGGATCATAAATCTGCGTTTAAGTTCTTCAACTTCAAGGTTTATATCTTGAAATGGATAGTTCTCTGCTTATCATGTATGAGTAGTTTTTAGTCTTCTCTTTACTTCAATGTCAGTGTTTAGTGTAAGTCAACCCTTCAGAGGCATTCTCAAGTACAAAATATAAACATTCTGGGGTTTGGATGATAGAACACGGTTCCTCACTGGAATTAGCATTCATTCAACGAAAGCTCATTATTCCCAGAATATGTTTATAGCTGCTTAATGGACTGTTGATAAATGTAATCAAGAAACATAGAACAAATAGACTCTAAAAGAACTCAATTATGGTAGTTATGTAAAGAGAAATTGGTTGGTGAGTACGGTGTAGAATATAGCCCAGGCTCTTTCGCCCAAAATGTGGAAAACACATCTTTCTGCAATCTCAACTTAAGAATCCGAGGTGGAGATGGATTCTTATTGGCAGGATGCTCTCAGCAGTCATTGTCCTCTACTGGAGGAGAGGTTATGGCTAGTTGGCTACTGCAATTTCCCGTTTGATCATATTTAGAAAGTGAGAGGTGTAGCCATGGTACACAATAAAGTTTCAGATTTTGTAAGTTTCTTTGCTTTGGTGCGTAGTCTGCCGTATCTTTCTGGTGAAACTGTAAAAATGTCTTGTACATAGTAGAAGATGTCTGGAATCCTAGATTTCCATAAACACCAAACGATCTGCCTCTGTGTGATCATGATAGATGTAGACCTTGTCTTTCCAATTTAATGAACTTCCTGAGGTAGTGAGGTTCGTAAGTATTAGCTCTGAACACAACCAATTTATACCATGATCCTTATAGTCTTGGTCCCTGACAACGAACCACAAGCAAATGGAGTTAGCTCTTGGGGTAAACAAGACCCAAGATAACACCTACAAGTGGTACCAGAGCCCAAGGTTAGCGAAGTCTTTCAAGTCCTATTGTGAAGGTGGAAGACAGTCTATCAGGTTCCAGTAGGTGTAAGGAAAGGGTTTGGAGTTACCCACCATTGGTTGTGGGAGAGTGTGGTGGTCACTTTGTAAGTACGAGAAACTCTTGTGCTAACTTTTGCGGTGATTGAGGCCCAAGAGAACTTGGGTCAAGGCCTAAGACCACAACGTCACTTTATACCATGACATCTTCATATGGTTCCTAAACAGCACGGCTTTGCCATTTTTAAGCTCAGCATTGATTTCATGTCTTCTCTCTCTCCCTCTCTGCATAAGGTAGTAATGTTCTTCAGAAATCCATTTTTGACTGTACCGAGCAATGTGCTTATTACCTTCGATTTACTTGTATCTTGAATTCTTGACTAAACTTTTTAACATCTCTCTTACTTTTCTTGCTTATGAAGACTCAAGTAAACTGAAGACTAGGGTATATGGCGATACTGCTCGTGAAAGTTGAAAATCCAACATTTGTTCCCAAGTTGATGCTGGCTGCACCAGTCTTGAATTACCATTCCTTGTATACAAGAACATAGGTACTATCTATTAACATTATTCTTTTGGAAATGTACTTAGTTTAGGCGTTTAGCTATACTTTAGAGTTCAAATTATACATCTTAAGAACATATCACCTCTTAATTTTATATCACAAGGTTCTGATTAGTCAGAATTTTTTTTTACATTTAAGTCTTGAAGTTTAGATTTACCATTACATAGAAAAATATTATGCGGGTAAAACTTCGAAATTGTTTTGTATTTACTCAAGTTTGTCCGATAGAGAATACGCATGTTTGTTAGTTAATCCATTGGAAGTTCTCTCAAGACCTTAACCTCTGCTGTAAAAATTGCTCGAACAGGTCTATGGTCTGATA
>BEHA01050368.1:684705-697185 GCA_002897215.1 Eschscholzia californica subsp. californica | reverse complement strand
CCGATAGGCCCCATGCCCCCATCCCATGTATAGGGACCACTTGGTGTAAAGGAGGAGCACCTAAATCTTTTAGCTTTTTGATTGGTTGGGGATTTGGGCATCCTCAAAGGTCTCTACGCTTTCAAAATTGAGTGAAAATTTTTTGGAAGCCTCAAACCAGACTTCTTTCTGACAGGCAAGAGTTGTTGGCAGACTGTCATAGTCAGGAATCTTTCAAAATTTTCTTTATCTCCTTCCTCTCCTCCTACCACCGCATCCGACTACCACCTCCTCAGATCATCACCATATCTTGGTCTCTTCTTCTCTCTTGCTTTCTCTCATTGTTCTATCAAAGGGAGCCATTCCCTTCGTGGGGAGAGTGTGAAGGAGACAGGAAAGAGCTAGAGAACGAAAAAAATGGTGATTGTGACCGAAGGTGAAGGTGAAGGGAGAAGAGGAAGATATGATTTTTTCTAAAAACTCGTCGATGATGGTAGTTTGTCAGCAATCTTTAGCAGTGTAAATGAAAAGAGGTGGTGAAGTCTTGGGGACAACCAAAAATTTTGGATGCCCCGGACCCACGACCTTTTGATTTTGATGTCACATACCAATTGGGAGGAAGACATCTCCGACGTCACCTCCTTATTTTGTTCTCTTCTCAAAACAACCCTCATTTCTCTCGTCTTCACCATCACCACCGCTACTACCACTACCTTCGTCACTACCGCCATCTCTTTTGTCTGTCCTCCTCCCTCTTCTTCTTCTTCACCATCTACTAATCTCCTCTGATATACAGAGAAGAAAAAAAAGAGGAGAAAAATTCTAGGTTCTAGTCAAAGGTGAAACAAAAAGAAACTTCAAAACAAGGTCCTTGAATGTAATATAAGAATCTTGGTGAACTAAATTATAATAAGTTCTCAACTTGCCAAAAGATTTGATGTCCCTATAAAGTTGGTGTCCTTATAAAAACAATTTACATAATTAATTCCAAAAGGTACTATAGCAGTATAGCCATTGTGCAAGTTGAGTGCAAAGATTTTGTTAAGGTGACGATGGGGATGATGAAAATGGGATTTGATTTCATAAATTAAAATTGGAAAGGGAGCCATTGATAAGTGAGTGATGATAATGATGTTAGTGCCTCATATATGCAACTTGACATCCACTTGTCAAGGTCTATTCAGCACTTAATCAACTTGGCTGGACGCCATGTCAGCTGACACGACAACATTTCATGTCAATATCAAGTCCCTACTAGATACTTCTAATAATATTTAGGTAATATGTTCATGGCCAAAGAAATCTTTGATTTCATATGAATATGTCGTTCTCTTTGGTTAAGTACATCTTCTAGGCCATAAGAGTACTATACATTGGTCGATATTGGGCCGTGGAATAATACTAATATCTGCCACAATGTCAGGGCTAAAGTCACTTGACGTTCTCATCCACGCAAGGGCAAAGATTATTACTCTTCAATGGGACAATAGTTCTAATACCATGTTAAAAGGTCTGAGTCTCTTACAGTTTGCAAGGAAAGGATAGCACAAATCTTTTGTGTTTCGCAAGTTATAATGCCCAAACGATGTGAGATGAGTAATAGTTATAAGTTAGTGTGCATATATAGTGGGACTCTCAAAATTGAGTTGGAGTTTTCATCTGTTGGGGACTTGGGGTAGTTGGTGCCTACTTGTTATTTCCGTAAAGAGTTGATTTTCTTTTAGATAAAAAAACACAAAAGATGTATCTAAGAAATGTTATATTTTAAGAACAAGTCAGAACACTTTAAATATTTTTAGAACACTTACAACAATACAAAAAACCAGCATTACTGACAGAAGAGTTTCTTTCTGTAATAGTGTAATACTGACAAAAAACTAAATAGATAAAGAGAAGATAAATGATATTGAAACGACACCCACAAAAACAAATTGAATTACGGAAATTTAGCCTATCAACCTAAACTAAAGTTGGCCGGTGGCCAAGGCAAAACTACTAATGTGTCATAGGCCAAAGTAATATTTATTTTTTCTCCTATGCAAATGGAAAGCCTAACCTAGCCTAGCCTAGTTCACCTTATTGTTTTAATATCTAGATAAAGCAAAAATATCTTGAACTTTTCCTTTGTTAAAAAATATCTTGAAATTGAGACACATTACTATATACATATTATATACGTATATACATATATATAGATATATTATATATGGGGACACTTTTTTATTTTTATTGAAAATATATGGGGACACTTGTCACTTTGTTGTTGTAGAGAAGAATTAAAGTTTGTGTAATATATGTTAGCAAGTAATGAAGTTCTTAGTTAAAAAGATGAGCTTTAAAGCATACTCTCTTGTGATGAAGTCAACTAGGTTTTATGGTGGAAAGCAGCAAGGAGACTGAAAGTGATGGGTGCTTTTTTATGTTTCTTTTGTCAAGTAGATCATAAAAGTGAACTGAGTTAGTCAAGTTTAGACTTACATGTATCTTGAGGATTGACTGACTATGTTCCTGTGGTGGGATTCAAGGGCAAACACATTAATACTCCAATCTTGTCAGAATCCTTAAAATGGTATCATAAGTCATTCCATGGGACATTTTTTGAAACCAGTCTTGGATATTCAGGTGGAGGACATGGAAGTATGCCTTTCAAGTTTATGTACGAACTGAGTAAGCGCGACGTAGTAATGTATGGTTTTGTCACAATAAGATAAAATAGTTAAAGCTCTCGATATACATGGGCAAGTCCTTAAAAATCAGCTCCTCACCAGGTCTTAAAGCTTCGCAATGACAGTTTGATGGGAGGTGTTGACAAACAAGAAACGTTTAAAATGTTATATTCTTAGTCACAAAATTTCATTTCATAAAATGAAAATCGTTGATTCCGTTTAAGTGTGGAATAAACTTTGACTTGTAGTCTTTTGTAGCATGGCTCGGTACTTATTACCAATGGGTAGATAAAAATACAAGTCAATAGTGAGAATGCACTTAGAGATAATTGGAAGAAAGAAACCTAATTGGAGCAAGAGAAAACTTTCCAAGTGACATCCATGAAAACCAACCAATTAGATGTGTTTAACCATTTCTTTAATACCTATATAACAATGTTAATGACATAATCAAGAGAAATACAAAATCAATTTCTTATTGACCTCCTGCATTTCAATTAAACCAATTTCCATCCAAAACCAACTCCACCAATAGTCCAAAAGGGAGCAATTCTCCCACTTGGGAGGAGAAAAACCCCCTTCTTTCCACTCATCTCAACTAAACCTAACCCATATAAATTGAAAATGAAAGTGAAAGAAACATCCAGATAAACGTGGAGACCCATGCAGTTCGTTATAAAATTCAAAATAAGGGTAGTTTGGTCAATTGACATGTTATTACGCACATATACCATTTTAAGATTTAACTACCTAAAATAGATTTTCGTTATCTCAAGGTGGTAAAGTGAACTACTAATATTTTGAGGAGACAAACTAAAATGCTAAACGAATTCAAGGAGTTCAACGACCTCGACCACCCCCTTCTTATGCAAGAGCATGTAGGAATCTGCCGAATATATTTTGGTGAAATGCTCACCGACTAAAGCTTTATCATATTATTTCGTCTAGTTTTACACAAATTTTTCATTTCATTATTCCTCTACCGCCTTAATTTTTACGCGAGACGAAAACTAATGATTCACCTACCAGTCGTGGCTTCCATTCTATTGGATTACTGTTTCGATATGGTGAACTATCTAGAGGGAGAAAGTAATCGGGTTTTTCGAAGCATAAAGGAGTGTTTCAACCATACCATCCTTTGTTTCAAGCATCTGCTCTTCATTGGGGATCCTCTATTCAGTGTTTCCCTAATTTAAGTTAGGATACTTTCACTACTGCCTGGGAATCTCTTGTAGTTACATAGTTCTTTATTTTATTTGTCGATGTCCTTGTCTACTCTCCACCGCCACCACCACCACCACCCTACCACTATGCTGCTGCCTCCACCTAATCACCACCATCACCACGGCAACCACACCATCAACAAAACAACCACATAAGTACATAACCAAAAACCAAGAAACCTGTCCACCATGATTACATTACCATCACCAAAACCACCCTGACTACCATCACCACTGCCCAACCAGCAACTCTACCGAACCCCATTGCTGCTGCGAGCCTGCGTACACCTGAGACCAACAACCACCACCACATGGCCAGTAATACAAGACTACCACCAGCATTCAACCTCAAGAACCACTATAGATCCAACCACCACCGCAAAAAATATACAAAAAATTAATAGTAGCCTCAGACGAAATTGGAAAACAAAAAGATGGGTTATGTTGCCGATTACAAGTCGAACTTCACTTCCGTATATAATCATTCTATAAGATAATGTAATTAACCAGACGATCGAAATCTTCCTGTGTGATGAATATTTCCATTTTGTAGGATTCCTGCGCAAAAATGAACATCGAGCTCAGGTTGATTAGAACAATTCAACTAATCTACAGAGTTTGAAATATCCGTTTGAACCTTAAAGAAGAACGAAGTATAAGTAGAACTGAAGTTATTATTCATTGATCAAAGGACAAAAGTTTATATTTTTTGTTGCTTCTCCTAAGCACTTCTAACACTAGTACACTCTATTATATATTAACAAAGACTGCTATACGCATGAAGAAAACTAAATACAGAAGTCTTCAGCAAGGAAACCCGAAAAGTTGATCAGCCTCAGTACCTTCTTGCAGTTAACTGCAGCAGATGATGTCGATGAGAAACCCCAGAAAGTGATTACGATTTCTTTTTTCTTTTCTTTTTTTCCTTTTCAGCTCTATATCAGTCACATTCACTGGCTAAACTTTACTTCTGGAGTTCAACCAATTAATGATCTCTTTCACGATATCTTCTCGCTCAGGTTCGAAAAGGAGATCATGTAAATATCCTTCATAGAGTTTGATAGATTTATCAGATGAAGAAGCTTCATGGTAGAGCTTTTCCGAAGCTTCTGGGTCGGTGACGGTATCAGCAGTTCCATGAAGAACTAGAAAAGGAACAGTCAACTTGCTCAAGTTCTTTTCCAAGTAAGATGATACACGGAGAATCTCATAGCCAGTCCTGATCCTGATGGAACCAGTGTATACAAGAGGGTCTGAATATTTTGCAATTAATGCCTCTGGATCACGAGAAACTGGCATTCCTTTCTTGTTAGCAGCACTGAACTGGTATCTTGGCAATAGAAGGGAAAAAACTGGTGCAAGTACCTGAAAAAATGAAAGAGCGTAATTTTATTCTAGATGCAACTATAAACTTATAAACCAGTAGAAAGGAAAAAAACAAGAACTATAACAAACTAGCAAACCAAACACTTAACGAGTGCTAAAATCAATAAGAGTTTTACTCAAAGTCTTCCTCAGTACATTGGTGGCACAGTCAGAACCTTCGATTTAACACCCTAATGGAAAGAAGCATTTCTCACACTGTCTCAGTCTCTCAGATAAACAAAATGATAGGAATTATAGTGTATACTTACCCCAACAATTGGATGGGATGGCTGAACACGTATTGCAGGTGACGTTAGTACAATACCTTTGATGAGATTTTCAAATGTAGGGTGCATAGCCGCCTATAAACCGGAAAAAGAAAAAAACTTGATTGAAATAGAAATGGCCGAAATAATTCTGTTTCAATTGTCACCGACAGAAAATTCAACATACAATTTATTCTTTGATTGTTTCAGTACAAATCACTGTTCATTTCTACGTGGACAATGATTTAGACTGATAATTTAGAAAAGCTAAGAAAATGTACAAGTTTGATTACAAAAGTTCTGATTTTACGTAATGGAATTATTTACTTCACCTTATGGAATATGAGGCTATTGATAACTGGGTTAACAAAAATGTTACCAATTTAATCTCTAGAGCGAGAAGACTGTTAGAACTTGGTAACATGCTTTCTTATGGTTCTTTTGTTGACTTTCTAGATATACATTCCATCAATTCATTTGTTTCCACAATGACCCAAATACTTTCACCCAATTAGTTCTAAATAGGACTGAAGTTTATATGAATGCCAACATGTAATACATTGAAGAGCACTAAGAAGGTTTTACTTGGGAAACGAACAATATGAGGTGGATATTCATCAAAACATTTTACCTTGAGGATAATGGCTGCACCTGTTGAGTGTCCAAAACAAAAACATGGTAACCCTGAATTTTCTGCTAGAACCTTCTCAAGAAATTCTTTCTGTAATAGCAATAATAAAGTTAATCGATATCAGAGTAATTCTACTAAAAGACTCTATGGTTTTACTCATACCTACCATATCAGTAACAGCATCATCAAGACAACTGACATATCCATGCAGCCCATCACTTCCGCCATGACCTAAAAAGAAAAGAAGTTTTCTTTTGTTAGATGGATGAATAACCACAACTAAGCCAAATTTTGATAGAATAAATCTTCAAATATCCAAATTTATATGATATTTACACTTATGAAGACAGTATGACCCCAAGCACATAAAAATAATTAAGTGATAATTTTACAAACTAAATGAATACACACAATCAGTTGTTTCGAATCACCCAACAACAGATTCAATATATTAAATACCACTTCGCAGCA
Source organism: Eschscholzia californica subsp. californica (assembly GCA_002897215.1). NCBI lineage: Eukaryota > Viridiplantae > Streptophyta > Magnoliopsida > Ranunculales > Papaveraceae > Eschscholzia > Eschscholzia californica. The sequence continues at coordinate 690,584 of BEHA01050368.1, read as the reverse complement.
ATTTGCTAGTTATTTGAGGATGAGAATGAGAAGCGCTCGTTATAGCTTATCAAACTTCCTGTTCTTACGGATCAATGCATACATGATCACACGAGGAATTGCTAAAGAAGTTCTGTTCCACAAATTAGATGGGTATCTAACAAAGGCTTAACTCATCAAAGATGGTGATACTGACTCGGCAATCAAATGGTGGCCTGTTATTCTTGATGAAATATCATGTACCACCAAGTAATGCCTATCCAAAAGAGTAAATGTTAAGGTAGGGAAATATATTTACTCACCTATCCAGTCCATTCCGTACACTTTATATCCGTTGGCATTCAGTTGCTTTGCGAAAAAACTATACCTGCCACTGTTTTACATATTGCAGATGTTAATATCTAATAGCAATGAGAACTTGAAACTGATATGGAAAAAACTTCGAGATTTATACCAAAGAAACTGATTTTTCCAACCTGTGCTCATTCAGGCCATGTAAAAGGACCACCAGACCCCTGCGAAAAAAGATGACATATTTATAGACATAGCTACTTTTGATGTTCAAGCTAATAAGAAGTCTCATCCAGTAGGGGAGACAAGAAGGCTAATGAAACTAAAACAAGAATAGCACATTCTTGCTTTGAGTTTCAGTAAAGCATTTCATGCAGCTCATTAACTGGTTAGAGATAATGAAAATGATTATTTCAGTAATCAATTTGTGGGCATTGACACTGTTACAGTTCACCTCCACAAGAAGGTCGAGTAAGTTAAGAAATTCACATATGTCCAGTTAAAAGAACAAACTAGAACCCTATTTATAGGCCTGTGGATAATACCCATGAGTGGTAGTAGCTCGAGATAAGCTTGGACTCTATGTAATTGACTCAACCTAATTCTTATTTATATAAGAGATGGACAAAGAATTTTACCTTAATAAGAAGCTTAATGCTACTTAGTGAAGTGGACTCAGGTTTGTGCTACATCGTTTCAACTTTTCATTGTTAATGATGGTAAATTAATACCATATTGATATTCACATCCTCAACTACTAGACAGGGTGTTGTAGAACATAAATATTTGCTTCACAATTATGAAGCAATTATAAAGTGCTATTAGCATTTTGGCTTTCCATACACAGAGAAGACGTAGAACTAAAAATTACAACTTTATCTCCACAATAATTAAGTAAAACGTAACACGATATGATTGGTTAAGAACTAATGGTTCAAGACTTCTAGTCAATTTGTTGTGAGCAATATGCTTTTCCATCTCAATACTGCTCGCCCGAGGCCAGAAAGACCGACAATGAACTTGCACGTCAGTGAACAAAACAAGAACTATTATGGAGTTACTTGGTCATTGTTATTCTAGTTTCCAGGGGGCTAAGTCCTTCCCTAATACCACTAGTATTCACAAAAACCAGCAACATACACTCGAGTGAATGACAATTATCAAAACAGGTGAAATGCATGTAATGCCTCTTGTCCATAAATGGAAGAGAATATGCCCTGCAGAGAAAAGCAACCCAGTTTTGTCTTGACATAGCTACCATTTTCCTTACTCTCTTTTCAACTTTATACCTCCTTTGAAACGTTTTCGAAAAACAGGGATACCATTTAACAACAAAACAAGAAAGAAGTAGAATTAGAAGAGAAATTATATTCTCTCATAGCTTCTAAAAAACTATGGGTACTTAAAACTTGTACTGATTAACATAAAACAAGTAATGAGAGAGGGGATCAAAGGAGATGTTAGCCCATATTTCTAATCAAGATGAATGAGAACTCAAAACCCAAACTAAAGTTACCCATATGACAATTTTATCTCGAAGAGAACAACAATTGAATTAAAACTATTAATGAGATTATAGAAACCAAATCAAACAAAAATGTGACTAGAAATTGGAAAAATTTACCAAGACTTACTTGATCTTGATTGAATTTGATGGAGCCCATGACTGAGTAAACAGAGTATCACCTCTTGAAGTTGAAAAGAGAAAAACTTCCCTAACAGACCTAAACTCATCATCTTCTTCATCCTCATGAGTTGTTCTCCTAATGGCGAGTGCTCGTCTCCTCGTAATATCAGCATCCTTATCAACATTATTCCTCCAAGCAGTAACTATCGGCGACCATTTCCGACCTTGACTACTACTAATCACAAGTTCTTTCTTTTGATCATCATCGTGGTCATCATCATCCTTACTTGATTTTTCAGCCATTGAAATGCAGCAGCGATTCCTAATTCGTCCCTGGAATGGAAGAAGGAAGAGCAGAAGAAACGCATTGATAAGCATAACTATATACTTCAAAGCTCTCAAGGAAAGAAATGCATTTACGCGTCCGCTTGCTCCTGACGTGATCAGAACTACTGAATTTGTTCTTGATGTTCCACAAATCGCCTCCATTACTCCTACTATTTCCTCAAGATGAACTCGAACTCAATTTCTTATCTGCTAAAGATGAAAATCTCTACTTCTTTAACATCTTAGCTATGGAAACGCCAGAAATGTGACGACGAATACTGATAATCTCTCAGTTCTTCTGCAAATTAAAGTTAAAAAGTAATGAGTATAAAATGGCGCGAAGTGATAATAAGAAACAAAATTGGCGTTTTTCCTGACAATTTGATTCAAAATTGGTTGAAACTAAGTAAACAAGACGACAAATTGAAAGAAATTTTGTTGATTTTGGTTGAATTGAAAGATCAGTAAGCAGTTGATTATGAGTAGATACTTACAATTAGGTATATAAAATAGGTTAAAATTAGGGTTTTTTTTTTTTGGTTGAAGGACGCGCCCCTTTTCTCTCTCTAGCATCGTTCACTCCATAGATTAGAGATGGAGTTGGAAAAAAGAAGAGAAAGAAAGTAGGGAAAACGTTTTGGTTTTCGTCCTCCTTGATGATCCAACCCCCACCTAGGCTAGGTGTTAGTGGAAAATTTAATTTTAGAGCCTTAAAACAGTTAACGAATTATTGATAGGTGGGTCATGCTGTCATGGCATGGGTGGCATAATGGGTGACCATTGTGCTTTCCTCCGTATAATCTGATTTGAGGTCCGAAATGACTCGAGTCAAAAGTGAGACTTTGTTTTTGTCTCGGGTGAGATATTTGACTCATTTAAATTTTCGGTTGATTTTTTCTACTTGATTTAGACGTTTGAAATTCAAACAAAAAAAATGACGATGTAGATTCAGAAGTGACTTGACCTCGACTCTTGAGTTCTAAATCACTTGGGGGAAGTCGATTTCTTATAAGGGGATCGGTTTGGTTCTGATTGGTTTGAGTTACAAAAAAAATCTTGAAAATTTCATACCATCCATTCAAATCTACTAAGACACCACAATCAACTAACACCCAAACATACGTAAATCTCTCACAAGCATAATTATAGAACATTTTAAGATCATTCATTATTGAAAGATCATGTAAGAGATTTCAAAAGTGATTTCAGGATGTACTTTAAGTTGAGGATTTTTTTCTTCTTTTTGACGTTGGACGAATACTGTCAGTTTACCCAAGGGTTGAAAATATTGACATAAACTCCAAAAACTCTGGAAGTCCCAGGTTAGATTCCGAAGGAGGGTGGATTGTGGAATCCATGGATTATTCAACTTGGGTTATTAAAGGTGCAACTAATGTAATGTATTTGTCGGGCTTTATGCCTCTTCCATGTTTTCGGGTTTTAGGCCTCTTTCATTAATGTTGAACTTAGGCAGTTATTGTGCTCATCACATCTTCCTGATATATCAATGTCTTATAACGACTAACGTAAATCATAGCCGGTTTCTCAAAAAGACATTGGATGATTTTCTTCTCTGCACAGAAGAATCAAGCATCAGAACAAATTTTTTGAAGAAAAATTGATTTTTCTACATGATTTGAGTATTTTTTTTTTCAAATACATGATTTATGATTTTTCAAGTTACTTGAGTCTATATAGCAAAACAGAAAGAGATTTGATAAATAAGAAGGTGGCTCCCAACGGTCATGTGCATAGTGCATACCAACCCAAAATAGGCTCAGTCGACTCAACTTCTCTTTGAATCTGAGCCTAAGCTCAGCCCAAAAGAAGCCGGTTAGACCTAGGGGCTAAGATTGAAAATTCAAATTTGCAGCAGTTTCAACTCCTACCGGTTGGACGTGTTCTAAGTATTTCTAAAATAAATCTTGGCACATGATTTCATAGATTCATCATGAATTTGCATTGGAGATCATTTTAAAAAAGAAACTATAAAAAAATCTCATGTGACATTCTAAGTTTTGGAGTGTGAATATTGCGAAATACTCTTAACCACCAGCCGATCTCATCAAGTTTTCAATCTCGAGGCTGAGGACAACAAAAGATCAAGTGATCAGACGGTTATACAATTGACGCATATAGGTTTGTATAAATTTTAGTTTGGTTTCTCTGAGCAGTCTGTCAACGTTGTGTTGGGTAGAGAGAGTAGGAGAGAGAGAGCGGGAAAAGCTGAAATGCTAATTGACAACTAGGGTTTTGCAAGTTTCATTTTCAAATTTGGATCTTCTTTCGCCTGCCATGGCCAATCATCATCTGTATTTACTCGTCGGCTTAATTTTCATCTGTCAACAGCTTTGTCCCTCCGTCGCCGGTGAGATTTCCTCCCCAATCCTACTTTTTTTTCCCCTATTCTTGTATTTAAGAATCTTCCTTGCCCTTTCTTATATCTCTGTGCATTTTGATTATGGGAATCAATTTTTGTTTTAGATAAACTAGAAAATTACTTGTCGAATTACTAACATTTTTTGTATGGGTGTACTCTAAATTACGCATTCTTGAAATTTTCATTTTGCCTAAAAAGCTACTATAACTTTAATTTGTCCTTTTTTTATGTAAACCCTAGCCTAGTACATGGTGAAATGAACTATTGTGTTTTCTTTTGAAGAACCCTGTACTTATTTATACCATTTTGTTAGTGCACATGTTTTATATGTTTTTTGTGGTTCAGGTGGTGTTAATTCTATAGAGTCAGTCCCTGATCTTGAGAAGTTAATGTATTTGACTGTTGATGGATATCCATGCGTACGGTTGCTGAACCTTTCTGGAGAAATTGGTTGTGCAAGTAAGTAATTTCATATGTATAAGTAAAATTTTTCTTCTCGAAATCCAATGTAGAATGAAATATTGTTGCTGGAAAAGTTACCCTCTCTCGGGAACCCCTTTTTGGTTTGGAAATTGGAACTTTGGATTCAGTGTCCAGTTTTGGGTACTTTCATCCAAGACTCTAGATTTGACATTCCAAAATCTTCAGCTTAATTTACTCAATCAAGGTATAATAAGGTTAACTAGTTGATAAGTTAACGACTAGAATCAGTTAACGAATTAAATTTGTAAGATTTTATATGGAAATGTTGTAGGTGAGTGGGTTAGTTGGGTTGGTAGCTAGGGTTGGTTGGGCTAGGAAGATACGGTTAGTTTTGTGTTAGCTGAATGGGTTATACCAAGGTGGGGTGTGTTTGAGTGGGTGAAGTGGTGGTGACTGGTGAAGTGCAGCAGAGGGGTGGTTTTGGGGCCAGTAATCGAGGGGGTCCTTGATGAAGTCCGTTACCTCGTTCGTTTGGTTGTTCATGGAGTTGAATTGTTCTTTATTTGCTTCCACTTTGGAATTGTTTTGATTGATTGATAATTAAAAGCGTAGAGACCCTACTTAAAGAGAAGTCGATCAGCCTAGGATTGGGCTACTTTTTAGTTGCTAGATTAATGACTTCCCTAGTTTGACTCTATCTCTTTAAACTAGGAAAGTACAGATTACTGACTATAAATTTATAGGAACTTTAAATATCTTCTACGTTATTTAAATAGAACCTTTTAATTGCGGTTACTAGATATTAATATAATACTAGCCTACTAGGGCACACCTTGTAACCCCTGCCACATG
>BEHA01050368.1:649759-673678 GCA_002897215.1 Eschscholzia californica subsp. californica | reverse complement strand
TCTCATGGAGTTCTTCTTTTGATAGCTTCATTATTTGGGACATGACTTCTTTTCAGACTCAATTGCTTCCCAAATACTTCAAACATAACAATTTCTCTAGCTTCTGGAGACAACTTAACACATATGTAAGACCCTCTCTCTCTCTCTCTTTCTCTCTAAAGACTCTATCTTTCTGTATATGAGGGATGGTTACTTGCAATTTCTAGGTCTCACAGTCAATTTTAAGAAATTCTTGAGGTGACAGGTTTTCTGTTAGATAACCCAAGTTTGATAATGCTAGAGAAGTAACTACAAAACTATGTTAGTCCATGTAACCGTAATCGACTCGGAAGTAGCCTGAGCGCATTTCAAGCGGAACCCCTGAGCTATAGGGGTATCGGCAAGCAAGACTGAGTCTTGCTCAAGTCCGACCAACTGGATTGCGATTCAGTGGGACTCGTCTGATAAGTCAGAGTAAAAGATAGGGACGGAGGGTCTTACAATGTTTACCACATATACACATCTGGTTTCTCTTTATGCATAGTGTATAAAGGAAATTTATAGTATATCGAATAGGAAATTGGGCCGAAGTCTCAATTTCTTGGTGGTCCTGGTTGAAAAGAAATCTCAGTATGTTTTGCCTTGGGATGGTTATGTAAATATGTGCAAACTAAGCGAACATGTACAAATTATGCGCAACCTTACATACTATGCACGAACTTGTGCAAACTGGTGCAGGGTTTATAAGGAGCTGAAGCCTATAAAAGAATATGTCCTAGGGAGTTTCGGCTATTTTCCTTCATATATAATATAATTAACTCTGGCCAAGAATGTTGACCCGGTCGGCTGAACTCAAGGATTGGGCCCTTGCAAGTTAGAACATGCCCAACCTTTGCCAACTTTGGTTGCTATCGAGATACCGTTTACCTCATTTCCATATGACTTGGAAGCCAGAGTCTGGTTCAATTTCTGCTGATTACTTTGGTTTATTTTCGTTATTGTTCTTGGTTAGGAGATAAATTAGACAATTACTGATATGTTTATGGGCTTCTATTCTCTCTTTTACCCTTTTCCTTTCCATTTTTTTATTTGGTTTGTTGTTTAGAGGAGATAATTGCTGACTACTATATGGTATTGCCCTACATCTGTGGATCTTTCCTTTGTTTTGTTTTCTTGTTTCCCTTCACTATTTAAAGGACGTAATTGCTAACTACTTTTCAACATCCAATGGTACACCTTCCCCCACGGCCCACACCTCCTTGTGTTTATTTTCTATCTCTATTGAGTGTTTCAAGTAAAATTCTTAATTCTTTACAAACAAAGTTGTGAAACTCTCGTGTTTATTTTCTTTTGCTTGGTGATTTCAATGTGGGAAAAAAAGAATTTTATGGTTGCACTATTAAATCTATTATAACAAGAATGTAAGATTATAACATAACTATCTACTACAAACGTTGTCTGTGCAAAAGTTTAAGCAGTCTATTAGTTAATTCATGTGTTGAAGATTTTGGTTGAAGTTCATTTTCTTTATAGGTGCAACAATTATTTTGGATGACATAATTTTATCAGTAAGTTTACTCGATATTACTTCTATTTCAGGGTTTCAGAAAATCTGATCCAGACCGATGGGAATTTGTACATAATGGATTTGTTAAGGGTAAAAAGCATTTGTTGAAGGATATCAGTAGAAGAAAACAAACTGAGGCCAGTAGTCAAGAAAAAGAGGCAAAGCAAAATAAAGTACATTGTGTAGAAGTTGGAATGTTTGGGCTCCTCGAAGAAGTTGAAACCCTCAAGAGGGACAGGAATTTACTGATGCAGGAGTTGGTTAAATGCCGGCAGCAGCAGCATGACGGGGACCGAGAGTTGCATTGCTTAAGACAACGTATTAAAGGGATGGAAAAGAGTCAGCAACAGATGTTCTCATTATTGTCAATGGCCATGCAAAATCCTGGGTTCTTGGCTCAACTCATTCAGCAAAACAGGAACAATTGGCGCATGGCCGATACGAAAAAAAAGAGACGAGTTCCTGTTCTTAGACAAAGTAAAGAGAATGGAGAATCGGAAGCTTCTGATGGTCAATTAGTTAGGTATCAGCCCCTGACAGTTGAGGCCTCGGAGCCCTTACTCGAGCCAACATCAGATTCAGGATCTGAACAATCAGATCCTTCTCCAAGCGGGGTTGATGATTTCTTTATGGATATTGATTTTATGTCATTTGGAGAGGTCACACCGTTTTCAACGGGAACAGACTCAATTCCCTCAGAAACGAACGGCTTGTATATCTTACCAGATCTACCTGAAGATGATATTATGATGGAGCAGCTTCTTTCGTCTAGTCCAGACTCCTGCAGTTCTGATGAGATGGAATTGCATAACCCTCAGAATCAGGATAACCTAATGGTGCTTAAATCAAATAACAGGGATACTAAGATGGAAACATATCAAAATCCCGAGCTTCTAACCAAACAAACGGAGAAACTAGAATTTACAGAGACCATCACAATTGAAGAATAATAAAAAGTTTCCTGGAATGAGTTCTTTTGTGGGTCGTCATCGATTTTGTTTTAGTTTGTGAATGCTTACCTTTTACGCCAGAGGTATATCTTGACCACGAAACATTTTTGGCCTATTTACAGTTCTTTTTTGCGGCAATGGTGTTAGTGCATATATCATGAATGATTTGGAGACACTCTATAGCTTCATCTCAATTGAGGGATTTTTGTGGCTCCTGTGAATAATATGAAATAGTTGAACTTTCGCACTCCAACAATATGCAATTGTTACTCATAAATGCTATAATCTTGCAGTAACTATAGTATAAATTATATACATTTCTGTGTAATAAGTTTCTATCCATGTACACCTCGAGTAATTACGGAAATTCAGAGTTCTTCCATTTCAATTGACAAGCCCAAAATCTGTTTCTTCAGTATTACCCATTGTTTTTTAGATGTAATGTTTTTCATGTTAGAATATAGAGTGTTTTCTTTGAAGAGATGATTAGTAGATAGAAGGTAGAAAAAAGGTGGACACAGGCTGGTTTCTTGTAGGTGTGTATTTCAGAAGGAAAGAAATGAAATAGATGATGGTGAAGGAGATGGTGGTCGGTCGACGAAGGGAGTAGGAGGAGAGTTTTTCCGTTTTCCTAATGAATGGTCGTCGCCGCTGGCAGGCCAATCATCCGGCAAGGTGGTGACCCTTTCTGTGGGAAAGAGAAATAGGACATGAAAGATTAATTTTGTATTTCAATTGCACTTCTTTTCGAATAATCCTTGTATATTGGTGCAGTACGGGCAGGTGTACCCGTAGTGATCTGAAAAAGAGAATCACTTTAAACGGTGGTCATTTTCAGGGGGTATTTGGTGAATTGGTCATCTCTAGGAGGTCAAAACGGAATTAACCCTTATAATGAACTCCATAAACAGTCCTCTCCACATTCTGGGAGCAGGATTAGTCTCTCAAGAATAATTGATATCATAGTTTGTATCTTAATGGAGGACTAATTTCGAAAGAGTGTTCTAATGATGTAATCACCTAGAGAAATATTGTTATAATTCGATTACCTTGTGACGCTGTTAAGTTTTGACATTAGTACAAATCTCTACGCGTCATCAACACATTGTTGTTTTCAAAAATAAAGAAACAGAGTTGAAGGCCGGCAACTCTAAATTGTGTAGGATTTTCTTATAGAAAGGGCCGACTAAGAAGTTGATTGATCGATACACTCTAATTGAAGCCAAGTTGTTCATATTTATATAATAAAACAAAGACCAAACAAAATGAAAGAATCTTTGTATTTTACTAATCGGTTAGTACGTTTCTCGTATGAAAACGGAAAAAGTATGAAAACTGAAAAAGTCCTTATTTTGACATTTATGTGAAGAAAATGACTAGAAATAATTCAAAGACTTGGTCTCTAACCTTCTTTCTATCTCATCATTTTTGTCTTCATATTCTTCTCTATTTATATAGTTTCCTCTTTCTTATGTTGCTTCTTGTTAGTATGAAATTTTGAGTTATATGAGATGATGGAAATTTTAGAGAAGGCTCTAAGTAGTTTAGGAAAAGGGTTTGATATAACTTCTGATTTTAGATTGAAATATTGCAAGGGGGATAAAAGGTTGGTTTTACTAAACGAAACGGAAACTAAACAACTCGATGTTCCTGGATTTGGATCGGTTAGTGGAGTACCTATCGATATAAAATGTGATAAAGGAGATCGAACTTGATATCAATCTGATGTTCTTGAGTTCAACCAGGTAATCTTCTCTTCCATTTCTTTTGTATACAAGGAATTGGGATGATTTAGGATTGAGTCAACTTGTGTGACTATTATATTTAATGTCCTCATTTATCAAAGACAACATATAGGTAAGTAGGTAGGTTAAAATATAAAAGTAAAGCAAATGCACTCTAAATTTTGTGGTTAGAGCAGCTCCAACGTGGATGGGGCTGGGGCTCCCAACCCCAAGCCTCACCACTCCAACCCGGGAGCCCAGGGGCTGGGCTCCCGGTGGGGCTGGGAGCCCCAAGCTCCCGGGCTCCCAGCCCCAAATATAGCCGTTGGGGGTCTCCCAACGGCTATTTTGGGGTGGATCCCCTAAAAAGGGGATCCACCCCACCTTATTTTATTTTTTTTAAATTTTTTAAATTTTTTTTTTAAACTAATTTTTTTTTTTAATATTCTTATTATTTTAAATACTACTTTTTTAAGTATTTTTCTCTAATTTTTATTTTTGTGTTTTTTTTTGTGTTTATCTTTTTGAAATTATCTCTCTCGAATAATATCACATTTTAATTCATAGTCGAAATCTAATAATTTATAGTCGAAATTTAAAACCAAAATTTCGCACACATACTTCGCACACGTATAATATATTGATTTGGGAGCCCCGGTTGGGAGCCCAACGTTGGAATTGAGGAAAGCCCCGGGGCTCCCAAAATTCAGGGGCTCCCAAAATTGGGAGCCCGAGCCCCACGTTGGAGTTGCTCTTAGAGATTTTTTTGACCCACTAGTTCACAGTTTCACACACTATCAAATTACTTACCTTAAAGGCTTTGTGAAACTATCCATCTCCAAATCTCCAAAATAGTAGACACTCTTAATAAACCAACTCAATTATATAGAAAAAGAACAAGTTTTGAATAATTCGTAGATATATTTCTATCCAGTAGTGCTGGGAACAAGAAGTTTTCTGTAGCAAAAATTATATGTGGCTTGCCACGATTGGAGTTTTTAATGATTCGTATCCACTTATGTTTCAATCATGGAAAGCCACACATTTTTTTTTTTGCTCAGATAGTGTCCAAAATTTCTTGTTTACTTAGCGTTTTCATTTGTATCAACTATTATAAGTCGAAAGTATCAACGCTAAGGAAAGTTGGGAGAGAAATAAAAAAGGTGGTCAAATTTTCGTTCAATGTCAAAACATTTCACTAGGTCAATTATTTGAAGTTTAATTTTACGCGCTTATGAATAGACAATTCACTCATTTCTAATGAATATTTCTATAAAGTAAAAAAATATATTTGATTAATTCAACTAATAAGAATGGGGTTAACTCTATTTATCTTCAAGGTCCAAACATATAGCTTTCCCCAATGGGGGGAAGAGATATTAAAATAGTAACCACATTAGTATAATTGACATTATTTGAACTTGATGACTTTAGGTTTTGTAAAGTAGAGGGACGTGGGGTCTTTTTCTCATTCAATAAGTTTGACAATTTAAGCTTTATTAGATTTATCATAACCACATCAAAGTTAGGTGGTGGTAGAAGAGAAAACTAAGACCCCCAATTTTTTTAAAAAATCAAATTAATAGCTCTATGATTTCATTGACACAGAAATGCTTGTACATTTTACTTTTTTTTTGTTGTTGAAATCTTACATTTTACTTAAAAACTAATAACCTCAAAATTTAGATCTTTACACTGGGTCGGGTCTAGAATTTGCAACGGTTCTATATGGAGACTTAATGAGTCGACCAGCACAATATTAGGTGTCGTCATCTTCTTCTCTCATGGGTCGATCTCTTAAACGTCAGAGTTTATTATAATAAAATGTTTGTTTGAATTAAACAATGCAGATGTCCGAGTTATTCAATAGGACCAACTCATTAGGAGGGAAGATACCATCTGGACATTTCAATTCTATATTTGGGTTTGAGAGCAGCTCTTGGGCTAGAGATGCTTCCAACGTCAAATCTTTGTCTTTGGATGGTTATTTCATTGTTCTCTTCAACCTTCACATCCAACACTCTCCCCTTCTCCTCCTCGATGATCAAGTCGAAGATGACGTTCCATCTACTTGGGACCCACTTGCCCTCGCTAGGTAACCCTATGTTTCTCACTTGTAGACTTGTAATATTGTCTGAGTATTTCTTTGAACAATATAGTATTTATATCAAAATATAGACCAACCCGAAATAGATATATTCAATACATATAGACTACTTTGTTCGGGCTTCGCCCATAATCAATTGAAATGCAACAAATGAAACATGGATATGTATACGTCAACATTGATAGTCGAAATGCAATTTGATATTTGGGTTGTGATAACATATAGTAGTAGAAATTAATACTATGGTTTTTATAAATGTGAAAAGATTTATAGAGAAATATGGGACACATATTTTAGTGGGAGTGAGTATAGGAGGCAAAGATATGGTGCTTGTAAAACAAGATTCCTCCTCCAATTTACAACCCTCTGAGCTGAAGAAGCATTTGGAAAACCTTGGTGATCAACTCTTCACTGGAACTTGCACTATTGACAAGAAAAACCAACAACAACACAAACTCAACAAGGTTCCCACTTCTCTCTCTCTCTTCATCCATATATCTTTCAATATTCTTGTGTCCAATCAGTATTATATCAAATTAACTATCTGAAGAGGGAAATCGGACGAAAGACATAGTTTCCCGTTTGTCTTGATTATAAGGACATGCCAATATTGTTAGACGCTTCGTGCAAATTTTACATAAAATATGTGAATTTGTACAGACTTAACAATGTGTATGTATACTTGTGCAAATACTACACACGGAGCCGAAGCCCTAAAAAAATTGTGAGGTTCTTTTTCACAAAAAGAAATTGCCTTAGGGAGTTTTCTCGAAGCCGTTATGTCTTGATTTGCATCAATCTAACCCAATTAGTCCAACTCATTATGAACAGGCTCCAAAGGCTTTCAATCTATTTGATCCTCAACCTTTGCTTCTCAACAGCTTCTCTTCTTCTTCTAGAGATGTAAGTACTTACTTCATTCACCCTAACTCCTAAAACTAAAATTCCAACTTTCTATTGGATATATATGACTCTGATAGAGTACACTCATGTGCACCGTCCTTCCTACCGCCTTGAATAAGACAAAGAGTAATATTGTCTTTTCTCACCCGTTGTAAGGATGCAAAAGACAATATTGCCCCTTATCCTATTATCCACGTAGGATGGACAGAGCACAAAGGTGTAAAGGAGGTGTACTCCACCCCTTAGTATATTAGAGAGCGAAGAATGGAAATTTGTAAATGTGATAAGCAAAGCAATGGCCATGAACATGAATGTATTTGGGTTTGACAACAGGGGATCACAGTGATATGTACAAAGAGAGGAGGGGATACAAGTGCTAGTAGTCACTGTGAGTGGCTGTTAACTGTACCAAACAACCCTGATGCCATCCATTTCAAATTCATTCCCATCACTTCCCTCCTTAGACCAGCTCTCCGTGGCAAGGGTTTCTTACATCATGCCATCAATATCTATCTCCGCTGTGAGTCTCTCTCTCTCTCTTCTCTCAAATCCGTCCCACTGACATCTGCAAAGCCATGTTTGGTGCACGAAATTCTGTAATGCACAAAACATATGATTTGTAGAGGTTGATTTTGCTTATGAATTATTTGATTGACGATTCCAAAAAAAAGAGTATCACAAATCTAGTCTATCTGGCTTTAGCAACTCCTTTAGGAGAAGTCACATTCCTACCTAGAATGTGAATCTTGACTCATTCCTACTTGGGATGTGGCTCTTGATTCATATTTCTATGCACGAAACATCATTTCTAAATGCAACTCCTGATAATCAAATTCCACTCTAGTGCGCCAAACATTGACTAATTGTAGCTAATACAAGATTGAAGTTTATTTTTATAGTTTCTAACCTAGTGAAGAAAAAAAATACCTAACCTATAGAAAAATACTATTATACTGCAGATAAGCCACCACTAGCGGATCTACAGTACTTTCTGGATTTCCAATCACAGGCAGCATGGGCTCCAATTCACAATGACCTCCCATTGGGTCCCACTACAAACATTGCCATCCCTGCTCCTGCACTCCCTCTCAACCTCATGGGCCCTAAGTTATATGTTAACCCTCTCCAGGTATTTACTCACTTTTCTTCTTACAACAATTTTCCTTTTAACACACTAAGAAAGAAAACATATCTGTATATACAAACGTCTCACAAAATGACTGAAGTTTACACGGCGGTTCTAATTCAACCAACCAACTCTAGAGATGCGATGATATAGCCGTGACTTGATTGTGTACATCTAGCACTTTTGGGTAATACTAACCCTCTTATGGTGACTGTGTTTATGACAGGTGATAGTAGGAAAGAGACCAGTCACAGGAATGAGGTTATATCTTGAGGGAATGAAATCAAACAGGTTTGTCACGCAACCATTCATTAATATCTATCTACCTTATGAACAACTGGTCTATATATTTCTCAAGGGACGAAATCGAAGTAGACCCATGTATATCAAGACTAGAGTTCAGGAAACCAAGTATAGAACGTTAAGTTTATGGGTATTCAAATGAGAGCCAATTGACACCGACTAGTGATCCAAATGCTATATAGTTGGCTATCGTACTCTCTTGGGTCTATAATTGTGCGGACCTAGCTCTAAATTCATTTTAAGTTTGTCAGTGTCAAACTCAAAACCAGTTGACAATAACTAGAGAGGCCGAACATATTATATTGTGGGTCACAAAACGTGTGTTCTTGTTCTAGGGTGACATTTTTTGTTTCGAAGTAGTCTTGAGTCTCTCTTACTCCAAAAGCTAGCTAAAGAGGTGAGACTTTCTCACACTTACAAAGTGACCCAAAACCATTGTGGGACGAACAATAACAATCTTTTTCTCTACACATTAGGCCTCTATGACTATCTTTACCTTCCACAAGTGACCTAAGATTTTCGTAAACTTTGGCATTCTGATGTTATTTGTGGGTGTCGTCTTGAGGTTTCCTTTCCCGCAAGTGGTTTTGGGAATACTCACTCATCTCAAGAGCTAGCTCAAGAAGTCAGGCTTTCCCTCAAACTTATAAGGTGACCACTACCCTCTCCTAGAACCAATTTGGGATTAACACTAACAAAACTTACTTGGGTCCATGTGGGACTATTCATCATCGCATGTATACGAAATCCTGTCCATGAAACTAACAACATTAATTATACAGGCTTGCTATACACTTGAAACACCTAACGAATAATCCGATAGTACTGGAAGACAAGATGGCGGATGACGAAGTTCCATTATGGATAGGCTCAGACGAGATAGCCCCAGACGAGAGCGGATACTTAGAGCCCATTCAATCCAAGAGATTTACACACCTATCTACGGCGTTCGTCCAATACGAACCAGATTCACTCGTCGATAAAAATATCGTCTATATAGTAACTGGGGCTCAGCTCCATCTCAAGAAGCAAGATTCGAAAAATGTACTCCATCTTAGACTCTTATTCACCAAACTCAAAAACTCATACACAAAAAAATCAGTAATCGAACAAGCAGGACTTAGTTCAGATAACCTATCCAACAGTACTAAGTCAAGCTTCTTCTCTTCAGGTAGTGGGGCGGCCGGAATCTCGGAAAAATTAAAATTACAGGCCAAAATTATCATAGATTCCGGTGTGTTCCCTACTGGTCCACCAAATTATGGACAAAAACTTATGAGATTTGTTGATACTACTGAAATGTGTAAAGGTCCAAAGGATACTCCTGGATATTGGGTAGTTACTGGAGCTAAGCTTGATATTGATAAAGGCAAAATTTGTCTTCATGTTAAGTTTTCTCTCTTAGGTTTCTTATCAGAGTCTTCTCTCTCTAGTCTATTGCTAGTAACTCAATGAAACAATGAGAACATTATTTTATGAGATTTATTTTTGTACATATCTATATTATTTGTAGTCAAATTTTGGGAAATTTAATTTTGTAAACTGTGATCTTCTAATGTTTTATTGAAGTAGTCTTTGGCCAATAATCAATTTTTATTTTATTTAAGCTTCATCGGAAAATATGTATTCTACAATTACAATCACAATCAAATGACAAATCTTTGATTTTTGTTCCTACCTTTTCCTTCCTATATATGAAGTCTATTTTTAAATCGCTTTAATCATGTTCCCCTTGTATCAAAAGATCTATATTATAATTATACTAGATAACTTAGTTGGAAGTTTCGAAGTGTTGAAATTCCTAAGAGTAATGTAATCCCACATGCTTTGGCAGATATCGATATTGTTTCCACTTTTAACACCTAGACGGCTAGAACCAAACCCAATGGCTACTGTTTTTAGGTTTTAGCAAATGCTCCACTACCCCTCCCATAAGGTCTCTACAGGTATTAAGTTTGAGCTTGCACATATAACCTAGACTCTTGACACTCTACGAGACTACTCGAGATTATTACAAGTAAGCAAGGAAAGGAGTTTGTAATCCGTTTCAAAATTCTGAAACTACCCTTTTCAAAATTTTGCTTTTTTTTCAAAAACTTGTTTTGTTTTTCAGAAACTATCCTTTTCAAAATTCTGCTCAAAAAAGGAGTTTGTAATCCATTTTTTGGTGTGTAAAGTCAATGACTAAGTCTTCATGACAGAATATGTGAGTAAGTCAGTCAAGTCTTTAGTAGGTCCCTTTTATGTATTTGAATTCAAATGAATGAATGGATCAATATTTCAAAGCCATTAGCTCGTCCATATATATATATATATATATGAACACTTTACTTTCTTTGAAGACATTGTACATGTCCTTCTTTAACAAATTAAATTATCATGGAGCTTATAACTAGATTATTGATAATGGTTATTTCTTTTCTGTTGTGTTCATCAAACATGATCAAGTTTAATGCTGCTTGCAATCCAAGAGACAGAGAAGCTCTTAATAATCTACAAGATTTTAGATATGAGCTCTCGTCTTGGGTTGGTAATGATTGCTGCAAATGGGAAGGAGTAATCTGCAAAAACAAAACTGAAGGTGATGTTGTGAAACTTGAACTCAGCGGTTTTTGGTTGAGCGGCGAACTAGGTTCTTCTCTGTTGGAGTTGAAACATTTGTATCACTTAGACTTAAGTTGGAACAGTTTCACACGGATACCAGCTTTCTTGGGTTCACTTCAGAATTTATGGTATCTTGATTTGAGTCATAATGGTTTAACTGGCAAGGTTCCTCCTCAGCTAGGTAACCTTTCAAGTCTTCATTATATTGATTTGAGTTTCAATGATTTGGGAGGGAATATACCAAGAACCCTGAGAAATCTTTGCAACTTGGAGGTATTAGATTTGTCCCATAATAAGCTTCGTAGAGAGATATCATCAAGATTATTTACAAATTCATCTAGATGTTCTGCTAACAAATTGAAATCGTTAAACTTGGGATATAATCTACTTTCTGGACGGTTACCTGATGAATTGGGAACTGCTAAGAATCTGGAAGAACTGTTTCTTGGTGGTAACTCATTTTCTGGTTCAATTCCTATGTCGCTAGGAAGATTGTCAATGTTGAGAGAGTTAGATCTAAGCCGTAACAAGCTTCAAGGAGAGATATTATCAAGATTATTTAGAAATTCATCTGTGAACAAAATGAAATCGTTAAACTTGGAATATAATCTACTTTCCGAGCAGTTACCTGGTGAATTGGGAAGTCTTGAGAATCTAGAAATGTTGTCTCTAAGAGGTAACTCATTTTCTGGTTCAATTCCTACGTCACTGGGAAGATTGTCATTGTTGAGAGTGTTGGATCTTAGAGATAACAAGTTAAATGGGTCTTTGCCAGAGAGTTTCGGGAACCTCTCGAGTTTACAAGAATTGCGAATTTCCAATAACATGCTAGAAGGTGATGTAACAAAAGCTCACTTCGCCAATCTCAAGAAACTATATCTGTTAGATATCAGTTCGATGGTTCTAAACTTGAGCTCTGACTGGGTTCCTCCTTTTCAACTCATAGAAGCACAACTTCAAAATTGTTCAGTAGGACATCGGCTTCCTGAATGGTTACGAACGCAAAAATATGTTCAAATAGTAAACGTATCTAATGCTGGAATATCTGGTTCAGTTCCTAGTTGGTTTTGGAACATGACTTCCCAGTTAATGCATTTAGATATATCATACAACCAACTTGAGGGGAACTTATCAAATATGTTATTGAAAAGTAGTGACAGTGGAGGAGAAATTCACTTGAACTCAAACAGATTCACAGGTAGCTTGCCACTTATATCTTCTTATGTCGAGGTACTTGATCTTTCCAAAAATTACCTTTCGGGGCCTATTTCTGTTTTACTATGTAATCCGGCAGAAGATATGAATTCCTTACAAGCTCTGGATCTTTCAGAAAATCAACTATCTGGAATGCTTCCTGATTGTTGGTCTTCGTGGAGATCTTTGGCTTTGATAAGTCTCCAAAGCAACAACTTAACAGGGAATGTTCCAACTTCTATGGGCTTTCTTAAACAACTTAGAATGTTGCATCTACAAAAAAATTCACTCAATGGAACATTGCCTTCCTCATTGCAAAATTGTACCCAGTTGAGGGTAATCGATCTTGGTGAGAATAGACTCACAGGTGCGATACCAACATGGATAGGAGAACGCCTTGGTGATACACTCATAATTCTCCGACTACATTCTAATAAGTTTCATGGTGAAATTCCTCGAAAACTTTGTTACCTTATTATGCTTCAAATAATGGATTTGGGTCATAACAATCTGTCTGGATCAATTCCAAAATGCTTTAGCAATTTTAGTACAATGGCTTCAAACCAGTACACTAAATCTTTTGTTTATCTCAATTATACTGTAACTGGGGACAAGAACACAGTAGCCTTTGTGGCCAAAGGTAAAGATATGGTATACGAACAAAGTTTGCTTCCACTTGTTGTTGGTATCGACCTTTCAAGTAACAATTTAAATGGCGAGATCCCCGAGGAACTGACATACCTCTTCAGATTGCAAACGTTGAACTTAGCGGATAATAGTTTTACCGGAGGAATTCCAAAGAGAATTGGTCTTTTAAGTTCACTTGAATCGCTTGATTTGTCGAACAACAGATTATGGGGTTCAATTCCTCAAAGCTTGACGAATTTAACTTTCTTAAGTTACTTGAACTTGTCATATAACAACTTGTCAGGGAGAATTCCATCAAGTACCCAACTACAAAGTTTTCCTGAGTTGAGCTATACAGGAAACCATGATCTATGTGGTTTTCCACTCAATAAATGCGACGAAGATGGACAACGTCAAAAAACACCAAATGGTGACGGTGAAGGATCAATGGATGGCGATGAAGATTGGATTGAGATGAAATGGTTTTATATGGGGCTACCATTAGGATTTGTGGTGGGTTTTTGGTGTTTGTGGGGTGTTTTATTGGTGAAAAAGACTTGGAGGTATGCTTATTTTAGGTTTCTGGACGATATAATATATAGTTTATATACTTGTGTGAAGCAGAAGAAGAAATAGTAGTCTTGCACGGATGAGTTTTATCTTTAACTAGGTATAACCCGTGCCCTAAGGGCACGCAATTATTCAACGCACGTTAGAGAAGGTTATGAATAAATAATGTATAGAGAAAAAAAGTATGTCTAGTGGTTTTAAAGTTAACTACATGAAGCAAAAAAACTGTACCAATACGTGAGAAAAACGATATATTCCTAAAAACTTTCTGCAAAAAAAAGGGAAGACTATCATTAACCCCAAGACCGAACAAATGTTCTTTCCCATCTACAAGAAGCCCTAGAAATGGAGTCAAATCAAGATCATAAGAAGGAAGATTAAATGCTCCGATCCCAACAATAGGTTCCTAGAACAACGGATTAATCCCTCCTGTAAAGATGACTGGAAATGGTGTAGTTGACCCAACAACAGCCCCATCAATTGTAGCAAATACTTGTCGAAAAGCTCCATTTCCTCTCTGGGTAGTCAAATTGTTTGCTAAAATGTATGAATCGGGAGGATTTGAGTACCAAAACTCATCATTTCCATGAAAGGAAACGTAAATTTCCAATACAGCTCTTCGGGTATTATTAGGAATTAAAATTCCTTTCGATTTGACGTCCAATTCATTCTCAATCCTAAACCATAACCCTCCCTCCTCATTATTTGAAATTGGAATAATCAAATCAGCAGGTTTCTCACCAAAAAAAATCAGATTTTAGTTGTCCATTTTTATTTTTGAAAAAGAAGATTCAATTAAACGAAAGAGAAACTATACAAGAACGGAAGAGGAAAAGAAAAGGGTTGGTTCAGTTATGCGACATTTCACGTAACCCAAGCCTCCCAATTCCTAAGGGACAATTACTGAAACCCTCACCTTTTCATTATACACATTACTGAAATCCCCATCTTTTATTTATAATTAATGAAACCCCCACCTTTTGTGTAATTTCCGTTAGAATAAACGGATTTGTGCTGTTAGTAAAGTGAAGAGACCGAACTGCCCCTTGGTTAAACAAGCCCCGTCTTTTTAAAACCAAAAAAATGGGGCGCCTTCGAGCAAAAACGGTGGGCGCTTAACCAGCAACAAAAATAGGCAGCTTTACTAAAAACTCGGTTTCCATCTCTCTCTCTCTCTCTCTCTCTCTCTCTCTTATTTGGTGGAAACCCAGAATCTAAAATTTCCAAATAAAATGCCCAAGCAATTACAGGTGAATTTGACTTCATCAATATATCAAGCAAGTACCCACAAGAATGAAAAGGAACCCTAAAACCATTTGTTTTAACTAACCTAAAACACAGGACTGCATTTGATACAAAACCAGAATTTGTATATGCATTCATCAAAGCATAAAAAACCACATTAAGTTGATGGGTACCTCTATTTTCAAGAATAGCAGAGTATATTGATGAAGCAGAATCTTTTCCTTTTCGAGAAATAACGAAATTGATAAGAGATTGAGCTTCATTGATCATTTTGCGGTTACAGAGAAAATTGGTCATGGCGCAGTATGAAGCAATGGTGTGACATAAACCCTTTTGAGAGGATACCCAGTTGAAGAAAGAGAGTAATGAAGGCGGGTCTACATAGAAAGGATTTTTGGTGATCAAATCAATAACATGACCAATTTTAATGGAGTGTTTTTTATTGCTTGGGATTAGTTTCTTGAGAAGAGGAATCAAGAGGTTTTAATGGAGTGTTTTTTATTGATTGGGAGATGGTCGTGAGAATTGGGTCGTCTTGTTGATTCATGTAGTAGGATGTTGATGATGATGAAGATGGGCAGATGGTGGTGGGGTGAACCAGGTGGAGTAGAGAACTGAGTGTAAGCTCTCAAACCAATCTGACATTGCACGAGCAAGTACAAAAAGGGCAGTAGCATGCCATCTAGGTTACCTATTTCCAATCCAAATATAAAGGACATAAATGTCAATTCATAAAATATATAAATAACCCAAATATAAATCTATTATATAAAACAGAAGGGGAAATGATGACTGGGACAAACATCCTTATTTAATTGTGTATATTGTTTAGGAGTCCCTCCTAAAATTTAAAATATAGTCCTTCGTGGAAATAAAGTTACTTATTTAAAAAACAATAATCGTTTCTTTCTTAAAAATAAAATAACTAATTTAAGAAAAAAAGAAACAAAATAAATTTCAAGGGTTAAAAAAAGAAATTAAAATCTCTCTCTCAATAAAATATTAACTAATTTAAGATAAAAGAAACAAAAAAATAATACAAAAAATAATAACTCATAAAAATCTCTCTCTCTCTCATACATAATAATAACTCATAAAATCTCTCTCTCAATAAAATATTAACTAATTTAAGATAAAAGAAACAAAAAAATAATACAAAAAAATAATAACTCATAAAAATCTCTCTCTCTCAATAAAATATAACAATAAATTTCGTAACATTTATATTGGGACTAAGACGAAAAACATATTAATTGTCTAAATATATATATTAAGAGATGTCCAAAAATCTGTAAAAGGTCGCGATTTTGTGGTATAAAGAAAAATCTCCCGAGCGTAAAGACTTAGTCAATCAAGATTGAGTTCGGGACATATTTATTCTTAGTCCAATAATAAATCTGATTGCTTTTTAACCCTTACACTTCATCTTCATCTCACCTTCAGTCACAAATTCATATCAGCACCACCAAATTTTTTTACCATCGTCACCATAATATCATGCCACCACCACCACCAATGTCTGTATGGGTTAAAATCCGTCATCACGAGCACCCCTAAGAATTCACGATTAATAAGCCTGCCCCATTTGCCTTCGGACATCTAAAACAATGCATAGGGGTCATCCTTGGAGTCCTTGTTAAAGAAGTCAGCTCTGGACAAAGAGGTTGGTCGTTATTTCCCAAGCGGACCTCCTTTCAACATACCTGTTGAGGCGAAACTGTTATTCACGATGATAGTTGGCCAAGATGTCGTCAATATACCCGTTGGATGGGACTTACGATATCCGCATTCATGACAATAGCTCCATGCGTTACCACATAAAAGACAACTCACCACCAGGTGACAGTTGACCAAAAGGGACAGTTGACCATGACACTCTATATAAGGATCAACTGTTAACTGACCAAAGACATCCAAGGACGGAGAACAACACCCGCCATCCAATTTACCTGCAATCAACTAACCACTCGCTTTCTCTCTTACATTGATCATCCAAACTTCTGGCAGGCGACCATCGACTGTTGCTATCACCATCTCTAAACGACCACTTGATCAAACAGCTTGACGAGTGATCTTTTCTCTCTCCACACGACTAAGGGGTGCAAGCGCTTTATTTCACTTGACGACCAGAGAATTAGGCAAGCATACACCCAGTCGTATCACCCTTTTCTCCCAACGATCGTCTTGCTCAGACAACATATCTAACTCGATAACTCGAACTCTGGTTTACAATTCCTATTTACCATTTGCCAAGTTTATTGACTTGACCGTCGGAGTCCCCTTAGGTCGGCACCATCCCGATGTCCGCTGAGATTTTTCGGTCACGTGTGTTTTGTCTCTTTTGTCACGGGTTAAGCCCAAAGACGTCGTCGGTGCCCGCAAAATTATTAAAGAGGTGAAAGTCCGATTTCTGGTCAACGACCCGGTCATATCGACTTCTTTACCCGCGATTTCTTACCCTCACAATGTCCATTTACCGATACCTCCTTCTTGTAATTTGAAATTAATGAAATCCCTTTTTCGCACCTAAAAGTACGAAAAATAGCCTCACTCTTGTTATTTTTTCATTTTTTTTCGTCTCACATACCTCCTGCCGGTATGACACTCCAACTTCGAACTACTCATGAATTCCTATCTAATTTTTAAGCTCAATTAATAATTTCTCTTTTAACTTCTTAATTTTTCGTTCCGTTTGTCCTTTCAATTTGCATTTGCATTCTTTTTTTTGCATTTCCATTCTTTGAATGTACACGAGCTATAATTGATAGAGAGGACAACAGAGGTCAAGAGGTCTTTTTCGAAATTGGTCACTTTGAAAAACATCAATTTTAACCTAAAATAAAGAACAATTGAGAATTTAGTAAGGTTTGCTTAAAATTTTCTGATTTTTATTTGTATTGTTGTGGTTTATTATAAATGATTAATAACTGTTGTTGATAAAGTAGAAAAAAGATGAATGCGAGAGAAGAATAAGATAGATATGAGAAATTAAGATACACCTGCAGAACATCAGATGTAACATAACAACGAAGGGATATGTATAAGATATTGAAGAAAACGAGAAAGAAAAATAATAAAGATAAATCTGTTTTCTTATTTTTGGATGAAAGAAAAAGGTTTCATTAACATCCAATTAAAAAAGAGGTCTCCCTAATTATTAGGGGACGGGTCAACAGTTGGTAGCCCAAGTGGTTCTAAGGTGTTGACATAAACTCCAGAAATCCCTGGAGGTCCTCCCAGGTTCGAATCCTAGAGAAGGTGGAATCTTTCGTTATTTGAATTGGGGTTATTAGGGTGTAAATAATGTTGTTGGGCTTTAGCCCATCTCTTGTTGGGCTATAGGCCCGGTTCTGTTAGTGTTTGAGTGGGCGGTTATCGAGTATCAAGTGCCAAATGTAACGACATACGTAGATCGTAGTCGACTTCCAAAAAAAAAAAAAAAAAAATTATTAGGGAGCGGGTAATGTTAATTTCCCCCAAAAAATGATCCATGAAAGTTCTTCTCTAATGTAGGAAGATCTTCCAAGAATCCTAGATATCATCAAATTTAATTATTTTAGTAGTTTTCTATTTTAGGTTTGTAAAGAATTAGTATTTTTAGTAGTATTATATTTTTAGGATTTTTTTTTGAGAAATCGACTACGATCTACATTAGTCGTTACAAGACATTGATATATCATGAAGATGTGATAAGCACGATAACCGACTAAGTTAAACTTATAATGAAAGATGTCTAAAGTTCGACAAACTTATTACATTTTTTTCTACCTTCAATAACATAAATTCAATAACCTTGAATTCACCTCCTTTCCGAACGGGAAATGTTGTTTGGGGTGAAGCCCTCAAAGCGAGGCAAAAGCGACTCAATAGTAGGAAGCTGCTTGGCATCTTCACGTGAAAAAAAATATCAGTTTTTCACTCCTTCCAAGTTGCATCCACAAAAAACAGGGGTTTAGTGTTAAGTCCCTCCATCCTACAGATCTGGACCCTTGATTGAGGCAGCGGTCTAGATCATAAAAGAAAAATCCCCACAAAAGAGTTCACCATCTCTTTCTCTCTTTCTCGAGATAGAACTGGTCGCCCTCTCTCAACACCAAGAACGAGTTGAGTTTCCATTTCTTCAACGATGTTATAAAATTGTTGACAAAACCAAGACAATATTTAAAAAAAAACAAGTGCCTCGCTACTATTTAATTCGAGTAAATGATTTCACAATGAAGTATGTTGATGGCAATCGAACAATAGTTGATCCACTTATTTCAAAAACCAAAGAGAACTCCAAGATGTCTTTAACTTTATAATCTAATGTCGTAGTAGGCGAATTTATTTTTCGAATTTCATACCCTCTTAAACTTATTTTTCGACTCACCTTGAATCATTGAATAGAGGGAAAATCAACTCGGTAGAGGTTCTTGATGTTGAGTTTTTCCAGAGAGAGAAAGTGTTTCGAGAGAGAGGAAGTCTTTTGAGGGGGACTTTTCTTTATGATCTGGACCGTTGCCTCAATCAACAATCCAGATCTGTAGGACAGAGGGACTTAACACTAAACCCACGACTTTTATGGATGCAACTTAGAAGGGGTGAAAAACTGATTTTTTTTTGTGTTTTTGAGTGAATGGCCCAAAAAGTGGGGGGTAAATAAGTTTTATCCCCAGCCCAAAACATCAATAAGAACCCAGTCCAAAATGTCAGTTTTTTGTTGGGCCCGAGATAACAGGTACAAAAAAAATTGTGTCTTTTATATTCTACTACCATTAATACCCTTTTTCTTTATTTTGTTACATTCTCTCTCTAAAAAATTTCAGAGATCTCTTCTTTCTCTCTTTCAAGAACTATCTTCTTTCTCTTCTAAGAAATTTCTTGAACAAATTTGGTGAAGAAATATTGAAATGGTTTAGGATTTTGGAGAAGTCAGATTCGGTTTGATTTTCTTGAACAAATTTTGTGAAAGTTTAATGGTGAGGAAATATTTTGGAAAAACCAGATCTAGAAATATTTTGGAATGGTTTAGGGTTTTGGAGAAGACAGATTCGGTGAAGAAATATTGGTGAAGAAATTGGAATGGTTTGATTTCTTGAACAAATTTGGTGAAAGTTTAATGGTGAAGAAATATTTTGAAAAAACCAGGTCTGGTAATATTTTGGAATGATTTAGCTTTTTGGAGAAGTCAGATTCGATTTCAAATTTAATGGGGAAGAAATTTTTTTCTTGAAAAGAGATCGATGGGTTTTAGAGAAACTATACCCAGATGAAAAACTTTATCCGAATTTGAAGAGATCTAAAGCAACAAATCTGGATCTAAAGCAACTATATCCGGATTTGGTGAGATCTCCTAGTTCTCTTAGATATTGTACCATATTTTGTTGTATTTAACATCATAGATATACGTTTACGTGTTTAAATGTAATGTACATTCCTCAGTTCCCGCTACATTTTATCATTCCCAATCAGTTCTCACGTTTCCTTGTTATGTGGAAGTTTACTGTACATTTTATAGTTTCCTTTGTCTTATACTTATATCTTTTCCTTATTTTGTGAAGGTTGCAAGGTGAAAGTTTCCTTCGAATTTTTTACTAGTGTCTAGTACATAACCAAATAGCTAGTACATAAAACAATTTCCGGTACACAAGAAAATTCTCAGTACAAAAAGTGTAGTACATAACTAAATGACTAATAATAAAACAATTCCCGGTACACGAGAAAATTCTCGGGACAAAAGTGCCTAGCACGTAACAAAATGGTTAATAAATAAAACAATTCCCGGTACACAAGAAAATTCTCGGTACAAAAGTGTCTAGTACAATGGCTAGTACATATAACAATTCCCGGTACACAAGAAAATTCTCAGTACAAAGGTGTAGCACATAACCAACTGGCTAGTACATAAAATAATTCCCAGCACATAAGAAAACTCCAAGTACAAAAGTGTCTAGCACATAACCAAATGGCCAGTACATAAAACAATTTCAAATACAGAAGAAACTTCCCAGTACAAAAGAGTCTAGTACATAACCTACTGGCTTGTACATAAAATAATTTCCGGTAGACAAGATAATTCCCAGTACAAAAGTGTCCAGTAAATTAAAAAAAAAAACGTACAATACAAAGAAAAATGTCCTATAATTTTTCTTGAAAATAATATATGTTTTGGAAGGAATGTCCTATAATTGTCCATCATATAAGGAGATAATGTTTGAGAGAAGGAAATAAGTAAGATTGGAGAGAGAAAATATGTTTAAAAAGAAGAAAAAATACAGAGAGAACAAATTAAAAGGAAACAACCAAAAAATATATAGAAACAAATCAATGAAAAACTACCAAAAATGAGGAAAATTTAAATTTAAAAAGTAGAAAATCTAGACAAAAAATGAAAAGAGAAAGAAATATGTTGAAAATTTATATAAGGAGTGAAAATTTGTGAGAGAAGAAATAGTTAAAGATTTGAGAGAAAATATTTCGATTTTTATCAAGAACCTAATGTTAGTTAGATATATAAAGTAGTTAGAGAGAGAATTTTCAGGAGATAATTTATTATGAATTTTCAGTGAAGTACTTTACATTTTGGAAGAAATTTATAGGAATTTTTATTATGTACTGTACATAACAAAATTCCCTGTACTTTTTTTTCGAAAATTGTCGAGTAGATACCAGTACATAAAAAAATTCCGGTACATAACAAAATGTCGAATTAATTTTCAGTGAAATATTTTACATTTTGGAATGGATGTATAGGAATTTTTATTGTTTACAGTAAATAACAAAATTATGTAAAAGATTATTTTTCGTTCTTTGTAAACAAGAAACAAATCAATGGGGTAATATACGAGAGATAATTAAGGGGAAGAAATAAAAAGAATAGAGAGAAAGAAAATTTGTAAATGGCAAGTTTGTAAAGAAATCAGTTAGAGAGACAATTTACGAGAGATAATTACCGATAATTAAGGGGACAGAAAATCTCAATTAAAATAGTTAGAGAGAGAGAGAGAATTTGTGGGAGATAATTAAGGAGGGAGATTTTACGGGAGATAATAGGAGAGAGATACACAATTTAAATCTGGGAAGAGATAAGATTGAGAAAGACACGTGTCGCGCTAGAAATGGAAAAACGTGGATTTGCACGGTTTTGTAGGAAGGCATATTTTGTAATTTTTGAAAAAGCAAAACTTGAAACGGTAATTTAGCCCCCTCCTCTGATTTGCACGGGATTTTTGTGCATGGCATTTCCGTAATTCCACGAAAAAGCAAGCCCGTTTCGTTTTCAGTTTTTAAAATCTGACTCCTTTGGACCTGCCCCTCATTTTCTCTCTGCAGTGGGCCTGCTCCTTATTTTGGGAGAAGAAATGGGCCTTTTGCCCAACCCCTTTTTTTTCACGTGATGATGCCACCCAGCTTCCTCCTATTGAGTCGCTTTTGTTTCGCTTTGAGGGCTTCGCCCCAAACAACATTACTCTTTCGGAATTAGGACTTCCAAAATTTGGAGTTTACGTCAACACTATCAACCACTTGAACAACTACGTTACAAATTTTTTTAAAACTTCATATATGTTCATGTTATTCAAGACAAATTATATGGTTTTCAGAATGATTTTTAGACTTGTTTAAAATTGGCTTTTAGAGTTATTTAGTTTGTTCCTGCATTTGACTGAGTTTATTTGATCCTCTTTAGTATAAAGTTTAGATTTAATTTGGTACTTTGTTAATCTGTACACAATGTTAGAAGAAAGAAACAAAAAAAGGATAAAAATGATTAAGAAAAACAAGAAAAGAAACAAAAAAAAAATGAAAAAAATCATAGAAAAATATATAATTTATGTATAAGAGAAAGAAATTGACTAAGTCAACTTCATATTCCATTGGGGCGGGTTGGTGAGTTTCGGGTCAAACAAAATTGACCGGGCCAATGTGTCTAACGGGGTCAATTTCGTAATTTACGCTTAAAAGGGGCAGTTTCGTCACCAAAAATGGGCCTAACAGAACAGTGACGGAAGTTGGCTCACGGAAGTGGGTAAACTAAATAGATAATGTCGTAGGGGGTAAACTCAATTAGACATTACTGACAGGGGGTAAACCCAAAAAACCCTTGTTTTATTTATTAGAAGTTGTTAATTAGATTTTGATTAGGATTAGAAAACCCCTAATACTATATAAATGGTATTTAGCAGTTGTTTAATTTATCAAATTTTGATCAATAAAATTAACTTCTCTCTCTCTCTCTTTCCCTCCTTATTAACAGAGACATCGATCACAGACGCCATCGCCACCAAAACCTTCTGATACACCGAACTCTCTACCATTCTTCTTCCCCGTACTACTCCTCTCCGTCTAAACTTTTCTTTCTCTAGGGTTTCTCCTCAAGCTTAACTATTTCAAAACAGGTAACCTTTCTTCTTCCTCATTCTCATTGATTTCCTCTAGATATTATATGCTTTCCAAGAAGTCCGATGCTCAATTTTTAGTTTTTAACTAGATTCGTTTACTTTTACAAAGCCTTGGTGTGTAGGAGTTAATTCTTGTTTCTAGGGCTTTTTGGAAGGCGATTTTGAGTATAATGGTTAGGACTAGGGTATTATATTTGTGGAGCCTGGCATAATATTCTTAATAGTGATACAGCTTAAGGGTCTTCTTTATAACTTTTTCGAATAATTTCGATCAGGTTTCTTGTGTGGTTTCATGTGTTGAATGGGTTTAGTTGGTAGATGTAGAACTTATCTTTTTTGGTTAATACTTAGCCTTTGATGTGATGAACTGGTTATGAAACCCTAGTTGTGTGCATCAACGTTGCGGATAATACCATAGAGATATTAAATTATAGCTGGTAGTTTGAAAAATAGTTCGCTTTGTGTTCGGCAAAATTTGTTTACTAAGCTCCTATGAATACATTGATTTGTTATTTTTGTTTGTTGTTCTTAACTAATGTCTGGTTAATGTAAATTGCAGGTGTTTTGGAGAACGATACGGGTATAATTTGCTTGTTGTCAAGATCATCCTCTGCTTTCCGTTCTAGAATTTCAAATAAATCA
>BEHA01050368.1:630606-648444 GCA_002897215.1 Eschscholzia californica subsp. californica | reverse complement strand
ATTAGTTTTAGGGAAAAGAAACAAAAATTGTTTACGGACCAAAAAAATTTGCGGGAAAAAGACAGTCACTTTCTCTGAAAAATGAATTTTAAAACAATATAACTTAAAATATGTCTTTAAGATGAATTGTAAATCTTCTATTCTTACTAGTTACCAAACAAACGAAAAAATAAAATAATATGGACTCATGGATTTATGATTCTTTCATCTAAATACACTAGTAATATATTTAAGAATAATTCTCGTAGTTATTATGTAGTCCACGTAAACATGTTTAAAGAAAAAGTTAAATTAGTTTTTATTCTTTTTTTTTTGTTAAACAATTAGTATTTTTTATTCTACTTCTAGAAAGTTAATTTCCACCACCTCCTAACTTATTATAGGTACTCAACAAAAAAAAAAAACTTATTGTAGAGAAATTTTTGGTAGATACCACTTAATATAAAAGAATTATTTACATACATGGGTAGGAATTCACTTTAAATATGATTTCAACTGTGGCCAAAATTGGGCACCTACTCCGTATCCTATAAGTCGATGGAAATGTAAATCCAAAATTTATTTAACGTAGGTATAGATAGCCTTTTAACTTAAAGCCTTTAAGGGATACTATATGGATTTTAGGGACAAGATATCTCAGGGTGTTGTTAACTTTGTAGTCCACAATTCTTAACAAAAAAAAAACTTTGTCCATTTGGAAGAATAAAACTGTGGGCAAAACCAAATGTGGGTTAATTCTTAGGTAAATGGGCTTTGGGTTTTGTAGTCATGGGAGTGTTCACGTAAAGAAAAATTCTACAGGCGCCTATGAACTAAGGGCGCTCATGCACTTGTAATTTGGTTATAATCAACCAATTTGACCAACCTTCACCTTGTAGCGCCAACAGATGAAATACTTAGAGCATGTCCAATGGGACACTCAATCTCTAACACTTAGAGTGCCACGTATGATTTTTTGGAGTTTTTGTTAAAAAATCATCTCCAATGGAACACTTTCTTAGACACTGTATTATGAGTTTGACACATTTATTATAGAGTGTCTAGAGATAGAAACTCTAAAATGAGAGTGTCTACTTGAGACTCTCTAAGTGTTACTTTATAATTCCGACCAATAGAAAACTTTGCTTTTCAACTACTTTTTATCTATTGAATTGAAGAGGGACATGTGTATTAAGTAAGAGATTTTAGAGATCTCCATTGGAGACCAAACAAATGTAGAGTGTCTCTATATTGACATTAGGAAAGAGAATCTTTATTTGACACTTGACAACTAGATTTTTAGAGTGTTTATTAGAGTGTCCCATTGTAGATCCTCTTAGGGCGATTTGGCAATGCCTTCATCCTGGTATAGTAATCTCTCTGACTCTTTCTTCTCTCTATTTTTCTTCTCAGGAAGTACTGTTTAATCATTTTTATACCATGGGTTTCATTTATTAGGGAACAGAGTGATAGGAATTGAGAGATTCGACAAAACCCTGATAATGGGTATTTCCAATCTCCATTAAATCTGAATGAATTCCCCTTTACCAAGTTGGGTATTTGGGGTTAGACGAGTCCAACTCAAATAATAAGAGAAAAAACAAACACCATCTTACTAAGGTGGATACTCATTTGGAAGTTCTTTTTTCTCAAAATAGTATTCAATTAGTTTGGTTGACAAGCGAGCTACTGAATTGTTATTTGATGACAAAATGAGAATGAGGGTCAACACGAGACATATTTGTATTTTGAGGGTGTAGTCCCAATATCGATAAATAGTCGGGGGTCATTATCTATATAACCTAAATATTTCATGAAAGATATTTTTGTCAAAACTCACACATGTGGTTGACACGCAAATCACTTAACTGATATTAGACGGAACAATAAAAAACGAAGCCAACCCCTTACATATCTTTATTTTAGGGGCACAATCCTAATATTGCTAAATAGTCCAGGGTCGAAGTCTACATAACCATTTTGGTTGTTAGAGTATTACTTTGTCGTACAACTGTTATCTTATTTTGTTGTGATGAGATTTGATATAAAGATGTGTATCTATTGTGAAAAGGATTAGAAAATACAATTTGATTCTGTTTATATAGTCTTCAAATGAAATTTAAATTAATATTTATGTTTTGCAAATGTAATAATTTACTATACTTAAATTTATATAAGATTTCTGCCAGAGCACCGACATATGTATGGAACAGACAAGAAAAACGCTATCCCAAACTCGGAATTTTGTGTTCTTTTCCGTTGAGAAAACGTTACCTTTACTCGTTCAAAGCATCAAACTACCTTATTGATCCGTCATCTTTGTTTTTTTTTTGTTGAAAGGATCCCTCAACTTGGTCGGATTGGGTAGATTTAGTAGAATAATGCTGTTTTTTAATGTTCTCAATCCAGGTTAGTAGGCTCCATAAACAGGATCAATCAAACAAAATGACCCAACACATTCAAGGACAAAAGAGTCTGATCTGGACCTTATCACGTTCAATCATTAAAAAAAACACATTTATGCTCTTTAGTACAGCTAGGGTTTTGTAGTAAATATTAGGAGAATTGTCATCTCATTTTCATTGTTGGTCATATTCAATTCTTTCTTGTATCTTGCTTGGGCAGATTTGTTTGCAAATATCTACTATTTGTTTTTCTTTAAATGTTAGTAAAGTTTATAAATATTTTTTTGGGGTCTTAACAGGAAATGAATGTCTCCTAATTTTTTTAGTCCATACCAATTAAAAATAAAAGAATTTAGGCATGTGGGTAAAAATCCACTTTAAATAGAAATTCAACTGTGGCCAAAATTGTCTATTGGTTCTGAATGTAGTGGTTGGACACTTACTCCGCAACCCGTAAGTTCCAAGTCGATTTCATAGAAGTGTAAATTCAAGATTTATTTAACTTCATTGAGGAATACTATTTGATTTTTAAGAGCAGGATGTCTTAAAAATCAGGCTGTCGATATCATTGTAGTACATTGAAAATAAAAAACTGTGGGCAAAATCAAATGTGGGTAAGTGGGTTAATGCTCATGTAAATGGGCTTTGGGTTTTATAGTCGTAGGAGTGCTCATATAAAGAGAAGTTCTATAATCGCCTTTTCATTAAGGGCGCGCAGGCACTTCTACTTTGGTTATAAGCAACCAATTTGACCTTGTAGCGCCAACAGATGAATTACTTAGGCGATTTGGCGATGCCTTCATCCTGGTCTGGTAATCTCTCTCTCTATTTTTCATCTCAGAAAGTACTGTTTAATCATTTTTATACCATGGGTTTCATTTATAGGGAACGGAGTGATAGGAATTGAGAGATTCGACAAAACCCTAATAATGGGTATTTCCAATCTCCCCACTAAAACTGAATGAATTCCCCTTTACCAAGTTGGGTATTTGAAAACCCTTGTTTAAAAGCTCAAGAAATGGAGGAAAAATATAGTATTACATTTGCAATTTAGTTATGAGATTACTTGTTGACCAACTTGGAATATAAAGTTCTAGCATCTTCCTTGAATATGAATTATATACAAGTATGAAATATAAAATGATTCATTTTATAATATAGACCAGATGAATAGACAGCCTCAAATCCATTCTTATATGACTAAAGACAATTAGATTCTTTGCGTGGGCAATTTGGAGTTTGATTGATATACTAAGCATTCATCATGGTTTTGTTTTAGCATGTGAAATTTACCATCTTTTTTTAAAGTTTGTATTGTCTTAATAGGAAATTAATTACAATTTTAATACATTATATGGACTATACTTCTCTACCGTTCTCAATGTTTCGCTTCACGGAGGTATTGGTGGAAATAAAGACACTTCCATAGAATACATTTCCGTACTATTCACTTCCGTGGAAGGGAAAGGAGTTTCTCACTTTCTTGGTGAGGTGGTTCTTTAAATTATCTTTCGGCCACAACATTAAGGATCAAATAATCAAAATTACTATCGTTGGGATAAATTCTGAAACTTAATGAGCTAGATGTACAACTTCTACCCACATTCTATAATCCCACATCTGTCAAGTCGGGGATCTTTATCAGTAAATGAGCTCTAGGTTGCATTTTATTTGTTATTTATGTTTTAGGGAAATTCTACCTTTGGGTTCACAAGTTCATTTATATGTATACTCTTACTTAGCATTTATGCTTATAACACAAGTTTGTCAATATTCAGCTTTAGCGAGTGATTCAATGACTTTTACTTTATGGTTTGGAGAATCGAGTATAACCTGTTAATCTTGCTGCAATTAGTATTGTTAATGCTCTTATTTGGCATTAAGAAACTGACACCTATTTGTTATATTTGGATTCTAATTTGGTACCTTATCTTGCAGATGCTTATATTCATTTCTACTTTGTGTTGGGGAACATGAGCTGATAGAGCTAGTAGCTGTTGGATTCTAGTTTGGTACATTACTCTTATCTATCACATGAATTGGTTAAAGCCCATCTTTTAGCTGCATCTGTGGCACCTTCTATCTTTACTCCTGAAAGGGGGATGGTCTAACGTCTCATAGGTGCTGATTGAGCATGTTTTTATCCTTGATCTGATTCGATTGAGTGATGCTACATAAACCTCAGTACCAGACCACATGACGTGGGAACTGTCCGACTGATATATAGGTCATGACTCACGTTTATATAAGCTCACCCATGTTAAGAGTGCAAGTTCGTCTAGTGGGTAAGCAAATGTAAAACTACCCATTATCCAATTCCCTAGAGATAATCAACCTAACTATCTAATATTTATGCGTTGTTCATAAAACACAAGCTAGGGTTGTTTGCCATACTAGGTGAGTGGTTTTGCTCACTCCCCTTGCACCACCATAAGTTTTAACTTCAAACCATATTGACCTATGTGGTATGTATGCATTAGCTAGTACGATATTTGGTTTGTGTAACCACAAAAACACATATACCCAATAATGCTATACAGACGGTTTTGTTTCCAGCATCCAGTATTCTCTTGTTGATGTTCATACTCTAAGTACCACATGCATGACTTGTATGAACATACAGCACACTAAGACACAGTTTCTCCAAGGCAACTTCGATTTCCACTCTCATATATCGTTGATTATGCCACTCTTATTTTCCTTCCACTAAAGGCAAAACTAGAGGCAAATAAAGGTTGATATAGTGGTGTGACGCTTTTTTACCTTTTTTTGCTAGTGAGTAGGATAGGATGTTGTATATCACGTTAGACGACAAATTAGGAGGCGCCTCGTCAAAATTGTCCGTAAAAGCAATAGCAGTAGAATTATTCTTCTTGAGTGTGGGTCAAATCTAGATTGTTAATGGGTGAACTTAGCTAATTGCATGTACATAACCTAATGAAAAAATTGAGTAAAAATGGTTGAACCACTACAACTACAAGGGTCCCACACCCCAATATGGAGTTGAAAATGGACCCTATGAAGGTGCCTAAGTGAGTCAAGTCAAAGTCCCTATCTATAACAAAAAAGATGAGTGAAAACCCCAATAAAGCAACATCTCTTCTTCTTTATAAGTAATAGTAAAATTGACTATTTTGTTAGGTAGGCCTCACAGTGTGGTATATTGGGAGTTTATATGATTACTTCTCTAATCTTTAGAATCATTCTATATATATATATATATATATATATTGCTTTATAAAGGTTAAAGAAGAAGAAAAGAAGAATCACAATCTTGGACAATTTGGAATAATACTGCCAAAACAATATCAGTAGTAGTTTTCATTATAGATCTTTGATAGTGATTTGAGAGACCCATACTTATTGAGAGATGCTAGAATCACAAAAGATTTTGACAAAAAAAAGTTCCCAGCTGATGTGGCGGTTGTGATTTTCATCTCTCAACGGCCTAGATTTGGTCAAAGTTTGAAACCACACCCGCCACATCAGCTGGGAACCTTTTTTTTTCAAAATCTTTTGTAACTTTATCATTTCCCTACTTAAATCATCACATATAGCCTTGATTAGTTTACTAGCAGTCTCTCTCAATCTTACATGAACAAACAGATTCACACAGTTTTGGAGAA
This sequence comes from Eschscholzia californica subsp. californica, assembly GCA_002897215.1. Lineage (NCBI taxonomy): Eukaryota > Viridiplantae > Streptophyta > Magnoliopsida > Ranunculales > Papaveraceae > Eschscholzia > Eschscholzia californica. Next base: position 642,434 of record BEHA01050368.1, on the reverse strand, counting down.
ATCAAAACATAATTCACCCCAACTTTCAAATTGCAGAGGAAAAAAAAATATCAAGCGAAAAAACAAGCAAGATACTTGGAACAATCTCTCTCTCTAAAACTCACTCTTTCTTTCTAAATCTTGGTTAGGAAATTAGGATACTTTCCTTTTCCCTAAGATAACCTACTGTACAAGTATACTTTGATTGATCCAGATCAACCATCTAACTCATTCTGATTAATGTTTGACACACAACAGAGAATTTGTTGATTAAAAGATCTCACTAATTAGGTAATATATTGATAAGGGTATATAATATTAGTATTTAGTAGCTAGATATCTTGTCAATGCAGGATAGTTCTTCTTTGGTTCTTAAAATTGGTAGAAGAAATATCAGAACCTTCATAAATGACTAATGATCTCTTCTTGTTGTTAAAACTACCCAAGTTGGTTTTGTTGTTAGAATTGGTAATGTTGATAGTGGAAGGTGATCCTTGGGAATGAAGAAGATGAGATTGCAGTGGGGCCAGGGCTGGTGGTTGAGGTGAAGAAGGGATGATCACTGGTGGGATATCGAAGGAGTTAAGTGGAGGTGGTGGGTGTTGCCACTGAGGTAGTGGTCCGGCGAGGAGGAGCGTTTGAAGAAGCGGACCAGCCTTCATCACAGCCTGCAAAAGCTTCCCTTTTTCAGGCAATGGCTTATCTTTTCCGACTTGTAACATCTCTGGCGGAAAAGGGTCGATGGCAACCGGAGAAGAAACTATACTCTCTTCACAATCTGAGGAAGATATAGCAGTATTAGATTGTCCTCCACTTTTTGGTTCATCTTCAATGCTAGAAACACCAGACAGAGGAGTTGTTTGTTGTTGAAGGAATAACAATTTATCCATTAAAAGTGTCTGATATTTGTCTTGAGCTTCATCTCTCTCTTTAATGGCAGTATTCAAGAGATTCTCAAGATGAAACATTTGATCTTCTCTCTTTCTAATCTCATCTTGTGCTGCTAATCTTGTTGTTTCTAACTCTAAAGTTGTGTACAACAGAGACTGCTTTAATTCTTCAATGCTCTGCAATTTAAAATCCAAAGGTGAGAATCAAACAAAACCCATGAAAGAAAATCTCTTCAATTTCAGAAAATCAAAACCAATTTCACCAAATCAAGAGAAGAAATTCTAATCTTTACCTTTCCTTGGTAGAAGTAAGGCCAACTGAGAAGAGCATTTCCTTGAGTATCCATTCCTTTGTACTAAACCTAAAAAAAAAAAACTCTGTATTTTTTTTTTGTTGAACTAAAAAGACTCTGTATTTGGTGAGAGAAAGAGGAAATGAGGGTTGTTAATTTGTTTAGTTCTTTCAGTCTTTATAATAATTGATTAGTGTTCCTGTTTTCTTTCATTCTTGGCTTTTTTTTTCTTATGGGGTTAGACAAGGATTTTTGAGCCAGAGGTCCAAAAAGTGGGGGGTAAACCCAAAAAAAATCCACTCTTGCCCAAAAATTAGTTGCAGGTCCAAATGTCAGATTTTTTTTTTTATTCCCCTCTTGCCCTTGGACGGGACATGCTGACGTTTCCCTGAAAAAAAAAAATGTCTGGTAAATAAAATAATTTACCAGTATACGAAAAATTCAAAGTTTCAAAATTTTTTGAAAATTTGAAAACGAAATTTCAAATTCCCGCCCAGCAAACCATCTCTTCCCGGTAAATAAAATAATTTCCCTTACACAAAAAATTCCAATTTTCAAATTTTTTTGAAATTTTCAAACGAAATCTTTTTTTCGAAATTTTCAAATTTTTAAACGAAATTTCAAATTCCCGGCCAAAATATCAAAATTTTTTGAAAATTTTAAATTCCCGGGCAAATTTTGAAATTTTTTTGAAAATTTTAAATTCCCGCCCAGCAAAAGTGTCTAGTACAGAAAAAAATTTCCAGTAAATAAAATAATTTCCCGGTCACAAATTTTTTTTTTCGAAGTTTTGAAATTTTCAAACGAAATTTCAAATTCCCGCCCAAATTTTCAAAATTTTTTTACCAGTAAATAAAATAATTTTCAGAAAAAAAAATCGTTTCCTGAGAATTTTCGATGGCAATTTTGTAATTTTCGATGGCATGAACGGTAAATACTTTATTTTCTAAGGGCCCTTTACGTAATTTTGACCCCCAAACTGACACATTGGACCTCCCTTTCATTTTTAGGCAACTTTGGGTGAAATTTTCATTTTGGCCCCCTTTTTGGACCAATGGCTCAATCCCTCGTTAGACAAAACAGAACCTGCCAAAAGCCTAGTAAGACCAAAACCTCTCTCTTCTTTCTCTCTCCTAGCTCTCTAGAAAAAGTTAGGGTAAGGTAAGAGAGATATGTAAATGGCGGGAATGTGAAAAGGGTGTTAAAATAGGAGTCAAGTTACCCTTAAGACTTCTTTAACTAAAGATTGAATAAAGTAGTGAATAATAGTACTATTTTATGAGACTAGTAGTAGTACTAAGTAGAGTAGATTATACTAAAAATGATTTTAAAGTGGGTGGTTTATTTTTTATATAGTTTTTTTTTGTTAGTGAATTCTGTTACTAATTTTGTTCTTTCAGTTTAAGCAATCTCTTCTGTAATCGAGTTCTTTTGATACTTGATGGGCTTTGGCATTTGTTTATTAGATATTTGATGTTATCAGAAGTCAACGATAGAAAAAATTTGAGGGAGGGTGAGATTATGTGATTTACCATATTAAAATTGGTACGCGAATAGGCTTTTACTGTGGTGGGTTGCTAAAAGTAATCTATATGAGTTTTAAGGCCCATAAGATAGCGATGCAAATGAGTTTTTACTCTAGTTGTTTGTTAAAAGTAGGGTAGATGGGTTTCATGCCCATAAGATAGCGGCATTGTGTTGATTTACTATCTGCTAAAAATGTACTAAAAAAGACAGACGAAAATGAATTGTTTGATTACTCGGCCATAGGGCTCAACACCTATGTTTGATTTGGGCAAAAAAAAAACATTGTTATTAATCCATATGAAATAGGGCGGCTTCTATAAGCTTAGGATCCGGCTTTATTAGTCTTTGCCGTTTGGCCCCACCCAACTCTTCCAACTTGATTACTTGAACTGCTCGATGAATGGCTCGAAAGCCTTAGTGCCATTTATTCCCCCGATTAACTAAAAGTTTAGAGATCTAATGGCTATGATTAGCCACTTTAAATATCAGATTAATCTTAATACATATTTTAATACAGAATTAAGAGACCAAGTTGCAAATAAAATACTACAAGTAAGAAGAAATAGTGTAAAAAGGGGGGGAGTTGTTAACTTTATTTAAAAGGAAAATATCCTATTCTGGGGGCACGCATGATGATAACGGTTTTAACCGTCAAAAAAGAAATCTCAAATACCCTTATTATGTTTCCTCCATCCTTAAATATGTAGACCCCTCAATCCCTCATCATTACTACAGGCGTGATCTTGTTTTCCTTTTCTTAATCTTGTTTTATGATAAATTAGTTTCTATTTGTGAAGTTTTTTTTAATTAGGGGTGAACAATGGTTTGGTTTCCAACCTTTTTTTCAGTATATCTATAGTTTGATCCAAATAGTTAGGTTATTGAAAATCTCAATCCGAATCACCTTGGTTCGAGTTATCAAACTAAACTATGCAGGAACGATTTGGTTTGGTAGGAAAACCGAACTAAAAATTAAAATTTTTCCAAGAGCGAAACATTGAGTTTTCAGTTTTTCGACTTTAAGGTTCTTCATCTTTCAACCGAAAGCCCTAGGAATTCAGGGAAGAATGGTGTTTTGATGGAACTAACTTAACAATGGAATCTCCACCATCCATCATGTCCAATCATATATTTTATATATATAATATGTGGAAGATAATAATAATAAATGGTTTGGTGCGGCGTTTTTGGTTATCCGTTAAGCAAATCCATGGACCGAATCAAAACCCTTGGTTTTGACCTTTTAGTATCCTAATCAATCTGGATAACTATTGGATCGGTCACCAAAACCATCCAAATTTGTTTGGATCGGATTGGTTTGGTCGGTCAGAATACTAGATGTACACCCCTATTTTTAATCTTGTCAATTTGACGGTTATCTTAATTTTATTATTTATTTTAGTTTCTTAGTTATTTCAATTTTCGGTACTATGATGAAGTGATGTCTATTGAGAAGTTCATTTGTTTGAGTAGTAATCTCTAAGTCTAAACATAGAAGAGATTAAAGCTCGAAATTTATAGTTTCTATAAGAAAAAGTTGACTCTATTAAAGTTTTCAAAACTTATTATTTTCAACGGAGACTTTCATTTAGAGAGTTCTTTCTTATGGTGTAATCCTTAAACTTTGTATGGCGTTTTTGTTCTCATAGTTCGAAGCTGGTTTGTTTGGATCTGAATAATCTGACTCAAGTAGATTCACAATTAAATCAAATAATTCACTTAGAAAACTCAGATAATACAAATCAGACAAAAATATATGACTCAGAGATCTAAGCTCAAGTCAAATTTCATATCTCATTAAAAAAAAACAACTGAGTATCTTTTAGCATCTTTATCTATCTGTATGTAGTCTTCTTCTTTTTGTTGTGGGGAGAGTTATTTATTTTCCTAGTTGTGTGGGTTGGGCAAGTAATATAGGGTTGGAAAAGAACACAACCAAGAATTTCATGGCTACCTGTGGCAGCAAGCCGATTGTGGCGGCCTGCCGATTGTGGCGGCCCAGACGGACTTGCACGATCTGTTTATAAGGCAACACGACAGTTACGTTCCGTGTCGACCCGTTTCTAGTCAAATGGGTCGTGATGGGTCTAAGATTGTAAGTTCTCAAACGCGTCAACCATAACACGTTAGAAACAGTAACACGGTATGCTACGGCATGTGTCGTTCTTGACCCGCGGCGACACGCAAACTTGTAAATTTGTTTATTTAATTTATGAAATATTACTATTACCTGGTCGAAAGTAACTATTAATTATTACAAACAAACAAAACAAAGTATGACTTAATTTGGTAATATAGTCCAACATGTAAAAGACTAAAAGATAAAAGAAAAGTGAAAAGTTAAGAAAAATAACTTCTTTTCCGTCTAATTAACAAAGAAAGGAAAAAAACATGTTAGGCTTAAAAAAAAAGACCACAATGTCTGGTTTGAAAAGAATTAATTGCTATCTTTTTGTTACTTTTCTTTTTATAAATGTTATAAAAAAAATTTGAGTATTGATGAATGGACCAGTAACGACTGGACCATTCAGCACGACAAGACACGACAACATCTGAAAAAGCCACGGCAACGACAACCACATTATTGGGACATTTATGTGCCCAGACCTTTGTGCTTTGGGAGGACATGACACAACCCGTAGACCACCACTAATGGATATTGTTGGGGTGCCTCTAGAACATCCTCTATCAATGCGATTGCCTAATAGACACCTTCGGCTAAGTGGGCTGCCGGAGGGAAAGTTCTAAAGGCTACCCCTTTATAGTAGGGCTGGCCTAATACACAGTATAGCATGATCCACTTTAAGTAGCCAAGTAGGGAAGTCTTAATCACATGTTATACACACAATTTTCACTTCACTTCTTAGTATAACCAAGACAAGCATTATAACAGACAAACCAGCTGACCATCTTCTTCCCCATGAGGGTTTCAGGTAACCCTGGTCGAGAGTGTGAGAGAGAGAGAGAAGGAGAAGGGGTGAAAGAACACGAGAAGGAGGGGAATAAAGTAGAGAGAAGGAGAAAGTGGTGGTACTGGTGTGGTTGGTGGTGGTGGTGGTGGTGGTGGTGGTGGTGGTGATGGTGAGTGAAAGTTGTCCTCAAAAATGGGGAAGACAGATGATGTATCATGTATGTGTTTGAATAGCTAAAATGTGGTTGGGTCCTGTGGTCCTGTATGTGCATAAACTAATCTGATAAAAGTTCTTTGGGCACCACCCAAATTGCTAAGACAAAACCTTTACACTATATATCGACAAACTCACGATAGACTTTCAACAACACAGTGTGGTCCAGATATATAACATAGAGTCTAAGAAATTATATTCATCTATATTGGCAAACGTTTGCAAAACCGCATATTATGTAAATTATACATAAATATAATTTGAATTCCGATAGATAACAAACAATAAACACATCATTCTAAAACCTAAATATTATACCATCATTAAAAACAATTTTGAATTTCTCTTTTTTCCTTTCTACATTTTCAACTTCATGAAATACAATACGAATTCGACAATGTTTTTTTTTTTTTTATATATATTTAGTTTATCAGAAACCATCGCTTTCAATCTCACCTTAATGTCCAATTCTGATTTCAATCGCAAAATCTGCAAAAGTAAAAGATACAAAAGCATGTGATCGAAATAGTTAAGTGTAGTCATTGGTGGGACAAGAAAGAGAAAAGTAAAAACGAGTCACTCTCATGGCCCTCTTGCACTTAAATCATCTTTTGACCTTTTGTTCATGCCAACTTGGACATATAAAGGTCCTAAAATTGAACTTGGATAAACAAAAGGTACCAAATTTATATTAACTAAAACGTAGTGGGACCCAAACCTCACGCCGAATATAAGCTTTCCACATAGATATTTGGGATCAGATGCTAAAAAGGAAAAAATAAAAGTGGAACCGGGTAAGAAAATTGAACATACATACTCGGCTTAGGGTTTCTTTTCCTTGTATTTATCTACTTATCATCTTCACTTTATACAATCACCTTTGTTTGTTTTGGAATTCAAAGTAAGAGTCCTACTTGAGGCAATGTATATGTCTCTTTCTTCTTCTTTAACTTTATTACAAACCTAATACATTTTCTCAATATTTGAAAATTTGAGGACTTTGGCCTCTCACTCAGCCCAAAACACAATTTGTATATCCATGATTCATGGTTTGTAAGGACAATGGTAAGATTGTTAGAGCCATAATTTTGATAGAGAGACTTGGGTCCATTTGGATTTCGAGTTGTATTTAAGATATTATATGACGCAATTGTTTTTTAATTAATTAACCATTTAGAAGTCTGCTAAGATGTCGTCGAACATGATCCTGAACTACGAGTACTTGTGTGGGTTCGAAACTCAGCATCTTCTTAGATATTGTTCTATTTAGTATTAAACAGTGATGCAATGGAAGGTCTTAGCCGTAAATTAAATATGAATCATAGTCAAGATAGATTTCTGGGCTTTCCGACCTCTCAAGGAGATTTTGAGATATCCCATCTCCTTTTCGCGGATGATTGCATTATTTTTGGCAGGAACACGATTGAAAATATCCACAACCTCAAGAACATTCTCCAGGATTTCAGTGATACTTCGGGTCAGATGATTAATTATGCTAAATCTAATATTTTTTACTCTAAGGACTCACACCCCAAATTTAAGAGAATTATTATGCGTACGCTGAAAGTTAAATACGCTTCCACATCGTAGAAATATCTTGGCACCCAACTCTTCATAGGAGCACAGAAAATCAAGGTTTTCAAGGACATCCTGGAGCAGATCAAGAATAAACTTAACAAGTGGAACCATTCGTTTCCCTCCCAGGCGGGTCGTACTGTGGTCATATCAGCCATAGCGGCGGCTGTACCCCGATATCAGATGCAATGCTTTGCCATCCCGAAAGGAATAAGCAAAAACATCAAGGTCGTTCAACGGACATTCTGGTGGGGTAAGACCAAAGGCATTTGCACTAAAGCTTGGTCATATATTTGCACTCTGAAGAAAGTAGGGGGTCTTGGACTTCATCTTCCTGAATTAGACAACGAAGCTCTTCTTTCTAAGCTAGCATGGAGACTCAAAACGGAACCGGAGGCGGTGTGGGTTAAACTTCTTTAGTCTAAGTATTATCCGCGTCAGGTCAACCCGGGCCCAGCTAAAGCTCACCACTCTTAGAATTGAAAGACGATCAGAAAGCATTATAACCTTATAGAAGATCTGGTTATTTGGGAGGTTCAGTCAGGAAACGACATTAGCATTTGGACTGATAATTGGGTGCCGGGGCTTAATGGACTGGTTCAGAATGATCATCAATCCAATCTAATTAAAGTGGCGCAACTCATCAAGAACCATCAATGGGATAATGATCTTCTTAGATCTAACTTCGATGAGAATACTTGCAATCTTATCAAAGCTATTCCAGTTAACAGTGAAGGCAAAGATCAGATTAAGTGGAAGCTTACTAACTCGGGTAAATTCTCTGTTGCATCTATTTATCAATATCTCAGCAACCACCATAGTGAGGTTAATAATAATCAGCATAACTGGAACTTCATTTGGTCTCTCCCTACTGTTCCCCGGATAAAGATGTTCATATGGAAAATTTGTAACCAAGTGCTACCAGTTAGAGAAAGAATAGGTAAATATATCAATAATAACTTTACTTGCCCTAATTGCACTTATATTGAATCTATAGAACATGCTTTATTACATTGCGAACTGGCGAAAAATATATGGTTTAATTATAATATCATTTATGTGAATATTACGTCTATCTCCGACTGGATTTTCTCTTGGGAAGAGAATGTTAATCTGAGCTACACGGTTAATAATATACACTTTTCGATTATTTTATGGATTTTATGGAAAGTGAGATGTGATCACTGTTTCAAGCATGAAATAAATAATCTCGACCACATCATAAAAATGATTGAGAATTTTCCTAGAATAATAAACTATAGCAGGAGTATAAGTCAAAGTGTAAATGGAAAATGGCAGCCCCCGCCGGCAAATTATATTAAAATGAATGTAGATGCATCCTTTATCAACTTAACATCCAATGCGGGTATCAGTACCATTGTCCACAATGCAGAATCAAAATTCATAGCAGCTAATGTTAAATCAACCAGGACCAGAAACAGTGAAGAAGGAGAAGCTATGGCGATGTTATTTGGTTTGGAATGGGCTAAAGCTAACAACCACAAGAAGATAATTCTTGAAAGCGACAACATAAATCTCGTCAAACATCTCAAGAATAAAAGACACTCGATACACTGGCAATCTCTTATTCATGTTCGGAGAATCAAGGATTTAAGTAAAGACTTTGAAGAGGTGAAATTTCAATATACAAAGAGGAATCTCAATTCCAGTGCTGACACTTTAGCTAAATGGGCGCGAAAGAAGAATTCTTGTAGAGTGTGGAATAATGTTCCTTTTATGCTTGTTGATAAGTATTGTAATAACTTTTTAGTTTAATTTAATGAAAGCTATTTCAACAAAAACAAATAGTATTAAACAGTGATGCATATGTATATGTTAGTTAGGTTAAAAGATGTATTTGCCTAAGAAGATAAAGCAATTTTAACCACGTAATAGAGTGAGAAGAGTGCGACCATATCTCATAACTATGAGGTTGTTTGTTTAAAACTTTAAGAGCATTTCAGTGTCGCATTCCACAACGCTTACTTGTACATCTCGCGAGGGGAGATTTGTTGTTTGGACTCCCTTACGTATAATCGACTTGCTGTTTGGACTCCCTTTTTCCAGTGTTGCACTTTGGACTCCCTTTTTCAAAAAAAAAGTTAAATCTAACAGCTTAAAAGCACATTAGAGATGAAAATACTATTTTACCCTCTACTTAACCTAACCCAACCTAAGTAACCCACGAGTTAACTAAACCCATGTACCGACCCGCGGGTTGACCCAAGTAGGTTCTAAACAGCAACCGGGTTCCTTCTTCTTCTTCTATATTAGTTATTAATGGAATTGTTTTTCCATTTTTTTTGATGAAATCGATTTATCCCAAACTCTTTCCCCCATCTAACCGAACTTCCCAATATTCATGTATCATTTCTCGTTCTTAAATTGATAGCTTCACATTTAGGCTGCTCAGAGTTAGCCATGAAAAACCTAATCTGCCATAGTCAAAAGGCAATAGCCATAACACGAACTATTCTCAAACACCAGGTCTTGGTCGAACTCCAATAGCCACAAATGGTGGTAAAACTATTGCTTCCTACAATCCAAAAACAATCAAACCCAATTTCATAAACAGGAACAAGAACACTAATGAAAAAAAAGCAGTGGCACTAAAAAAGATCAAATGTGTAGTTTTTAGAACTTCACTAAAACGGCCATCAATAAGCATTTCCCCACCTTGATTTTCTCCAATTATGTTTGTTAATTCATCTATTATATGATGGGGTTGTAAAATCCCTTTCCCTTGAACAACATACCTTCAAAAGAAAATCAAAGAGCAGTTGAATTAAAAAAGAAAAAAAAACAAAGCTTGCTATAAATGGATTTGGGATAAATTAGAGAGAGAAAGTTAGAACGACTGAAAGAAGAATAATGGGTAGGAATGTTGAAGAAAAATGGGTACAGTTAGAGAGAGAAAGTTAGAACAGGGTAGGAGTGAAAATAGTTCTTCTGGAATTGAAGAAGATAGAAATGTTGATAATGGTGAATTCTTCTTCACTTTTAATCCATTACATGTGGGAGTCATCCTCATCCTGAGTTAAACAAAGTAAGGGGCCCAAAGTGCAATATTGATTATTTAAGGGTTAAGTGGGAATTTTTTAAAATATAACTTTAGGGACGGAATATTCCTGATTGATTCCGTCAAAAGGGAGTCCAAAGTGCAACACTGGAAAAAGGGAGTCCAAACAGCAAGTCAATTATACGAAAGGGGGTCCAAACAGCAAATCTCCCTCTCGCGAGATATTGGAGTGGAATGTCTCGCATAAAACGTTACGTTATAGGGGTGGGGATAATAGATTACAGGGCCTCGCTTGACCTTGATGATTCCGTTACATATTTAACGGCTACAATTACATACACACATTATTTATGGTTGTCTAATTGAGAACTTCTTTTTTTTGATGAGAGGTCTAATTAAGAACTTATAAATAATTTGTTGGTTGTTGTTTCACATCTTTGTAGGCCCATTTGTTGGCTAGGCCAGACAAATAAAACCATCCTCAGCCAACCAAATGATTTTAATATCTATTCTAAATTTCTCAATTATTTCTTATCCACCTTCCCCTTAAAAACAATAAATAATTCATACCGACCTCTAATGTTATGAACCACCAATGTGTTTTACTAATTCCTTTCAACAAAAAAAAAAAACGTGTTTTACTAATTGAGCTTACCCGTCTCTGTTTGTTTACGTAGTACTTTGAATCTGACTTATATGGTGAAGAACACGATAGTCATTTGAGTTATCTTGGACAATATATGGACTCTTAATTTACATCTGATCTCAAATATATCTAAAATTAGTTTGAGTATCTATTGAGACGAGTGACTGGTCCGATACACAACCAACCCTAAAGTAAAAAATTTCTCTATTTGTTACTATTATTAGTTCAAAGATTACCGAGTCAGAGAGAAACAACTGAAAAAAAAAAGAAAGGAAAGAAAAAGGAGAGAATGACAGTTGAAGACGAATATTCTACTCTCATTGCAAGACACATGAGAAAAGAAAACAAAAAATCTGACCTAAATAAGCCTCCATTTCCCACAGATAAAAAAGGGTAGCTTCTCCCAAAGTATTAGAACTCTAAATCAACATTCTTTACAAACCTAAGTTCTTTAAAAGTTAAAAACATTTCAGCCAACTCAAGAAAAGCACAAATCCCTATGCATTTTAGTTGGTTTACACGCTTCACCCCCCAAACACTTTCTAATTCTACCTTTTCCCATCTCTCTCTCTCTCTCTCTCTCTCTCTGTTTTTCATCTAAATCCATCTTTACCCTAGGAGAGATTAATGTCTTTTAAGAAGAGAACAAGAATTATAAAGTAGATGAGTTTCATTATATAATTCAGAGATACTTTAATTGGATTGATAGGTCAGATATCTATCTAATCTTCTCTTTATTTTTCTCTCTCTCTCTCAAATTAAGAAGAAGAAAAA
>BEHA01050368.1:570891-626426 GCA_002897215.1 Eschscholzia californica subsp. californica | reverse complement strand
TGGATTCATTAAACTTTCTTGGTGGCTCCTGTGGAAGTCACAGCATCCTGCACCCATACTTTATGACATGTTGCATGGGTTCATGTAGCAAATTAGGGTATCACTTTGCTACTTCATAAATTATAACTAGTTGGTAGGTCCTATCTGTCTAATAGAAGTTCCTAAATGAGAATGATCCATTTGACTTTTAAAAGAAATTGTGCAAACTCTTACACTATTACAAGAAGCAAAGATAGGACGGAATTCTTAGAAGATTTTGATTCCCCTTCCACAAAAGAAATTTTGATTTCAAGTAAATTTCAGTATACATAATGAAAATATTTTAGTTGTTTTGGCTGAAATAATCTGAAATTTATTATTTTTCATAAAGTATTGATCGGAGAAAGTAATCAAATTTCAATCTCACAAAAATTTTGGACATACGTAAAGATAATGGTGACTTAGATGATATATTTTAAATTTTAGTTCTTGTTTTCTTTTTTGAAAGAACAGGACTCAAATTTTAGTCTCTCCAACAAAAAGACATAATGTCATCACTCAACTAAAATAAATTTTAAATTCTTTATATTTTAGTTTTTCAGACAAATGTAATATGTAATAAATAATAACGTTATGTCCTCTAAAATGAGGAAATAACTGTTCATTATAAAATGCACATTAACAGACACTGTTCCACTAGCTTTTATCATCACTATCCACCCACATGTGTCACTAAACTTTTCTTTTTTTGTTGCAAATCACTAGTACCTTTTTGTCACTAAACCCTCCCTCTTTTTCCCTTACTTTAGCAGGATTTGCACTAAGTACTTCGTTCTAGGCGTTTAAACTTTCTTAACTAGTTTAGCAACAATGACTTTCTCGTATTTTCCATTTTTTTAGGGTCCACGCGTTTTAAACCAAAATAAATTTCAAAAATAGATTAAGGTCAAATCTTCCTAGAAAATAGGATTTTAGTCATTTTCCCTTTTAGAAGAAATATTGTTGATACATAATTTGTTATGTATGACACATAAAAAAATTGAAACAAAGTATGAAACTTTAACAATAAATAACACGTTACAAAACAAGAATCAATAAACAGAATACCGCTGTAACTTTGACATCTAGACATACTTTAACTATACTAAATGTGTTTTGATGTAGAAATATACGTAATTGATATTAAATAACGTGTATATTATGAAATAGATAGTAAGTTTGAAATCAATCGAAAAAATTTGAAAAAAAAAGAGAATTTTGGGAATTAATTTTTAAAAGTGGTTTTTTTCTTATATAAAAGGTTATAGTGGGTATTATAATTAAACAGAAATGATAGAGATCTGTTTTTTCTATAGAGATGGGTCAATTTGGACTAAATTTCCACTATAATTATTATTTTGGCTTAAGATAATATTAGTGTGGATTAAATGTGTGTTTATGTGTAGATTTTTGGACTAGGAACTCAAAAATTGTATTTTTATTCTTGGAAGAGAATAAGATAAAATGAGAGTAACATTGAGTCGTAAACAATTCATAACTAACTCTAATTTGCATAAAATCGTCCACAAAATACATCACTTGAGTTGCTTTCTGCTTTAAAAACGATAGTTCTTGTGTGAGAATAGTCCCACATGGGAGAATGGGTAACTAGCAACCAAAAATATAAAGAATAGGTTCTCTCCACTCATTGCCAATTGGTTTTGAGTTGGATGGCCACAAACTTAACATGGTATCAGAGCTAGGCCCACACGTGATAGGCTTAAAAGCCACACGTGCTCCACGTCACCCGTAAAGAAAAAAAACACACGTGTTAGGCTCAAAGAACGCCACACGTGAGGGGGCGTGTGAGAATAGTCCCACATGGGAGAATGGGTAACTAGCAACCAAAAATATAAAGAATAGGTCCTCTCCACTCATTGCCAATTGGTTTTGAGTTGGATGGCCACAAACTTAACATCTTGAAAATACTTTTCTTCGTCCAAAATGATCAAACTTCCATTCGAGAATTATATATTGAAGGAATACGACAGAGTTCATATTTTTAGGTAATTCCCTTGTATTTTTATTTACACCTTGAAGGTTCATATAGTCTACCTTCAGCACCATTAGTATGGCATATCATTACTTCACACAAATCACAATTCCCATTATTACTTGTTTAGATTAATTTTATTTCATCTCCCAGAGAGAAACTGAGTTATAGTCCCATATACTAGTATTACTATCAACATTATCTCTTGCCATATGTGTTGAATATTGAAACCATGGATTCTTGCATTGTCCATTATGTTTGAGTACTACTTCTTGATTACCATTTGACGATGATGATCCTGATACCCAATCTGATAAATGATTTTCGTATGGTAAAGTGGCACCGTACAAATCGTTAGACGATTCAAAACCATTAACCGAACCTGTCATACTATCATTTCCGAGCACGATCTCCTTTGAATTGGGAGGAAGTTGCAATGCATTTTCGTTCTCTCTCTGCAACTTCTCTGTCAAAATCAACTAACAGTGTATGTAAATACTTATAAGAACAAATAGAGTGAGGATATATTGCAATATACATTGTTTTTACCTTGTGTTTTCTTCCTTAGATGAGTTCTCCAGTAGTTCTTAATCTCATTATCGGTCCTTCCTGGCAATTTCCGAGCAATTTTCGACCACCTAATAAATATAAAGACAATTAGTCCTTCTCATGTCAAAATCATAAAGCTTAATTGAAAGAATAACAAAGATAACCATGAATTTGAACTCATAGGTTACTTGTTTCCCCATCTTTCTTGAAGTTGAAGGACTGTATTCTCCTCTTCTGCAGTCATTCTGCCATGTTTAAGATCCGGGCGTAAATAGTTCATCCATCGAAGCCTGCAACTCTTGCCACTCCTCCTTAGGCCTGAAAAAAAAACAAATTCAAAAACTGCTTATAAATCTATACACACAACAACAGCATGTTATTCTCTGTACTTGAAACTCTGGCAATGGAATCCCATCTTCTCTCGCCCATCAACGTTACGAACGTTTCCAGTCGCTCATCTTCCTCCTCAAGCCAAGGGCCTTTTCGAATTGTTTCGTCTTCCATGACTACTTTATATACCATTTTGAACCATTCAAATGATTTACCAAGTGAATGTGACTACTTACTAACCCAAAGAACTTGGTGAAAAATCTACTTTCTTATATAGGAAAGTACAATATGGTAATAGAGGTAAAGAACAAAAGGTAAGGGTAAGAAGTGTGGGGAAACTAAGGGTACCCCTACAGCCTAGACTTGAACGTCCTACGCATACAACACTAGTTTGTGGGTAATCCACCATTGACTTTATCTATGTCGTCCATGTCTTGCAATACATCTCTGAACTTAAACTCTTTTAGTTTAATCTGGTTTTCTTTTTCTTCTTTTGTTATTTGTATTCTCTTTCAACACCACAAACTTCACACACTAAAATCCCAACTTTGTGCTTGTGGAGTAATGTGAGTGGGTGGAAATATGAGGCTGGGGAACATTTTATCCTTTTACTATGGTGCATGATTCTATAGCTTTTCATATCCATGAAGGAAAAGAAAAATATGATATTTCAAAAGTGTAGTCAATAGGTCAGATATAGTGGAATTGGCTGTGTAGATTGTAGATTACATCCTAGTCACATTACATTCAAACTCATGAGTCAAAGTAGATTTAAGATCATCACCTAATATTTTTCGAACCAACAATACTCTCAAGGGCAGTTTTAAAAAATTATAGAAAAGAAGAGTAACTCACCATTAAGCTTTGGATAAATGGTGGATGGACGGCCAGAAGAAAAGAGTAACGTGGAATATCTTTCTGACTGTAATAAACTCGCCCGAACTGTCACGGCTGCAACAAATAGAACAAGAAAAGCTAGCATAGACAATTTATATCTATCACAGAGACTACAAAAGATTATATTAAAACTCAATCATGAAGTTTTTCATACAACATTTTTGTTATCAATTTCAAGCCTAAATTCCATACAATTTCGATGAATGAACATAAAGAAAAGGCTGCTCTAAGAAGGTACAGAAGAACAAAAAAAATCAGTACTTCTCTCTGCGAGGAAAAAATGAACAACTACCAGCAATCCTCTTTAGAGGCATTAACAATCTGCAGCCTAGTATGACTATCCTTTTTTCTTTCACTAAATTACAACAACCACTGACTTTCTCGAAGATAATTTCCATCGAGTACCCCCCACCCGCCCCCCACTACAAGCATGAACAGACAGATCCAAATACAAAATGATTCCAGAAGGTGCGAGGATGAATTTAGGTCAATTATACCCATCCAATTCGTGGGAATAATCATATGATCTGGCTCCTAATTAGTCAGCTAACCATTACTTCATCTCCCCCAGCCTTTGCCGCAACCACCTCTTCCAGCCTCTTCCACGTATGCTGGCGTTGCTCTTCTAAACCTTTCGCCCTTGCTTCTTTCTCTTTGTATTGCCTTTGACACTCTTCAAACAGTTCAGTGTCCATGTCTACGAACATCTTCCTCACATTTCCAGTCAATCCGTGAACTGCCTGGTTCCAGTGACTCTGGATGTTCCTTTCCAATGCCTCGAAGATTATTGGAAAAATCACATTTCGGTGCTGGGCAATTAAGCTCACAATGTGCTCATTGTTCCAGAGGAACAGAGCACGTTCTGCTACCTGCCAGGACAATTTCACCTTAGCAGTCCATCAAAATACAAACAAGAAAATTCAAAATTTCATGTGAAAAATATATAACTGCCATCAGTAGAAGTGTATAACTATGATTAGAATAAGTTAGCTCAAGATACTTTAACTTTATATATTATGGATGCTACTTTTTAGTGCCGTTTTTCCCTGCTGGATACTCGGTATACTAATAGCCACTTCAGTGGGTATAACTTGAGATTTATTATTGCACTTTGTGTGCACTTGCACATAATCGTGTTATTAAGGTGTTGAACTCGGGCTCGTCTCAGCATCGGTTCTGGGCCAAGCCCGAGTCAAGGCTGAGGCCCACCGAGATACACGGCCGAGTCAAGCCCATATTGAAAAAAAAAAAATCTTTTAGCATTTGATCGCACATATTTAGTTCTTATGTTATCTTCATGCATATGCTTCGAATTGAGACCTCATACCTTCAACATAAGTTACAAAATGTAGACTTTCTGATGCCTCCTTATTTCTTCTTTTTTGAGATTTTTTTCAAAATTGTATCTGAATTCTGAACTTCTTACTTAGAAGTTAAAGCTCTGGACCTTTTTATTTTATATACATTTTAAAATATCTTCTGATATTTCTAAATACTTCATATCTCTAAAAACTGTTACTAGAAGCTTCTAAAAGTTTTAATGAGTATTTACTAATTTGCAACATTTTAAATGACTCTTTGTATTCCAAAAACACAAAACCAAAAACTAAATATCCATAAAAACAAATAAAGCTGAGTCTAGCTAACTTATGGCAAGTCCGGCTGTCTTGGGACTCAGCCACGTTACTTGGCTGAACTCTAGACTCGGGAACTCGGCTGAGCATGGCTCATGCTAACTTATGGCAAGTCCGGCTGTCTTGGGACTCGGCCACGTTACTTGGCTGAACTCTACACTCGGGAACTCGGCTGAGCACGGCTCATGCTACTTTCGAACCCGAGTAGACCCCCTATTTAATAGCATAGAGTGATTGTAAATCTCTCTAGGTCAATGTCATTTCTCTGTAATGTACGATACAGGACCCAAAAGTAAAATAGTAAGTAGATTATTAGGCAAATACTTGACAACCACAGTCCGACACTATAACATAATATATTTCTAGATAAACACGACAAACTACTATACAATTACAACCTTTACGACATGAGTATAAATGACCACTTCATTTTCAATCAATCAGAAAATTTATTGTGCAAAAGCAAAATATAAGATTATAACTTGTCTAATACCTGGAAATGGGAGCTATTTAGGCAGCGACCTATCTGTCTGAAAAGTGGCACCATGCAACGTTGGAATTCGGGGGATTGAGTAGCCTCGAGCACTTCTTCTAATTCGTTAAGGAACATAACTTCCTTCTGACAGTTGGTGACAGGCCAGTACTTCAATAACCCCCTTATAACAGTATCTGCTAGCTTATAATCCTTTTCAACAAATTGGGTAATGCAGTATAAGAGCTGCTGATGGTATATACCAATTGATTTAGGCTTGTGAAGTGGGATAAGAGCTCGAACAAGGAACAATTTATGCTCCTCTTTCATTGGTAACGCAAATCCATTGATTATGCTGCCAAGAATTTCCAACAGCTCACCAATGCCACTATGTCTCTGTGTCTCGAATATGAACCTATAAAAGATATTATTGATCCCCTTCCTTATAAATGGACGATGCACCATAAACTTCCCATAGATACGATGAAGTATAGTCTTCAAATAGTCCCTCTCACGAGGATCTTCAGAATCAAACAGATCGAGGAGTTTCAAAACAAAGGAGTGATCAATGTATCGCTTTGCAATCTTAGTGTCGGTATCCAATGAAAGAATGTATCTCAATAACAATTCATATACAATTTGCAAATGAAGCCAGGCAGGTTCAGTATATGGATCATCTTCTTCTGGGTCATTGCTCTCAGATCCTGTGTTTTCATGGGCACCTGGGGGTAAACATCGAAAAATATTGATTGATACCATTCTTATCAGTTCTTCCTGGACATTCTCTGTGAGCTTACTAGAACCAGATTGTATAAAATCTACAAGCTCAAGCAATGCTTGACGTTTCATCTCCTTCTCCCGAACAAGTTTTGAAGGGTCCGAAAAATCGAAAAGAATACAACATAGCTTCAACTTCCTGAGGAACAAGTTCTGACGATCGGAAACAGCCACATCTCTAAATAAGGGTAGAAATTCGACCATATCAGATGAAGCCCGGTCTGGGCCACTCGATATACTCGTTTGCTGCTGAGTATTACCAGAAGAGGGTGCAACTGTACTTCGAGAAGCATGATTTACAGTAACATTGGATGTGGAAACTGATCCAGAGTTTCGAAAACCAGAAGATGCACCATTCTCAAACGAAGCAGGTTCATTTGTATCAGCTTTAGAACCCTTACGATTCCCAAGTTTTATAATTTTGTTAAACATGTTCAAAATTGGATAAAACCCTAGTTTTTAACCCTAAATACTAAACACCTAATTCAATCTTCTTCTTTTTTCCTATTATAACAGTGACAGCATGAAGTAACCAATCGAAACCCTAGAGATTGATAATTGATGACAAATAATAAGGTCTTATCTATCAAAATATGTAAGTAAACTAAAACCAAATGGATCTGGAAACAACAAAAGTAAAAAAAAAAAAAAAAAAAAGTACCCTTTTTTTGGAATGAAATCGTGTGAAAGATAGTCAATTGGAATCTTGAAATAGCAGAAAATGGATATCTGAAATCGATCAAATGAAGTTATAGTCTCCCGGTGATAAGTTCTTGGATCTTTGAAATGGATCCATCGAGGAGAGAGAAAGAAGAGAGAGTGAAGAAAGAGAGGGAAAAAAGGTAAGAAGAGTAGGAAATTGGGGGGAGCAACTGAGAGCAAGTGATTTCCCTCTTGGTCGATCCATCACACGGTTCCCTATGTACGGAAAAATAGACCACTCAAAATCGAATCAAAGCCCCATCTCACACATGCTGGGTCCAACTGGGAAGCCCAATAAGCCCACTCACCAGATGATGCAGGAGATAAATTCTATAGACGCTCCCACTCCATATGTATCATTCGGGGAAAATTCTAAGGGGAAATTTTACACACCTTGTTGTCATTCCAAGTCTAAGGTTGTGTTTGTTTTTTTAAGTGTGTCTGAATCTGAATTGGCTGAATCTGAACTAGCTGAACTGAATTGACTGAATCTGAAATATCTGAATTGTTTACAAGACAAATGCTTATTTTTCAAATCTGAATAATGAAATCTGAATTAAACATTTTACAATTATACCCTCGTGATCTATTTAACCAAAAAAACCCTAATTTTTAAAGTTGGTTGCTGCTCTCTAACTGTTGTTGCCCCTCTCTCTCTCTCTCTTTCTCTTGCTCCCTTCTCCTCTCTCTCTCTCTACAAACGAAGATGAGAACGTTTCACCCTCGCCAGATCCGGCGAGGGTTTCCAGTCAAAGATCAAACCAGAAAGATCGAGTTTATGCCATTATCAACAGCTACTGCTACAGATCCAACTTCATTAAAATACTCTGCTTGTGGGTGTCACCGGAATTTCATCGACGTGAACCTAAGGAAGGTGGTGGTGGTAGTGCCGCTACCCAAATCATTGAATTTCAATCTCATCATCAAATACCCACACCAGCTAAAGATCAAAGTCCAACAAATTCATTATCTCCGTCAATTTCATCAACTTGTTACCAATCATCAGCACCTCATATGTTGCTTGCTTTGAGTGCTGGTTTATCAAGACCACTAAAATGACAAAATCAATTCAAATTATGGATAATTTGAATGGTGGAAGGAAGAGATTTAGGTCAAAATTTAGTTAAGAACAGAAGATTCAGATGTATTCTTTTTTCGAGGTAGCTCTTCTTCTAGGGTTTATGTTGTTTTAGGGTTTCTCTTTCTGATTATGATTTCATCATTCATGTATGTAAATATATCTGACCTAATCTTCATTACTTCCTATATGAAATATTTTCTTGTGTGTTGTTATTTTGTTTTGTGATGAAAGTTTAGGATTTTCTGTGGTGTATTTGATCGGAGGTGGTGGTGGTGTATTTGATCTAAGGTGGTGGGCTGGTGGTGGTGTAATTGATCGGAGGTGGTGGTGGTGTATTTGATCTGAGGTGGTGGGCTGGTGGTGGTGTAATTGATCGGAGGTGGTGGTGGCACGTGGTGGTGGCAGTATGTGGTGGTGGTTAATGGTGGTGGCGCTATATGGTGGTAAATATTGAGAAATTCTTAATTAAAGGGGGCAAAAACGTCATTTCAAATATTTCAGAACTTGGACCCTTATTTCAGACTTGTTTTGAAGTCTGAAATAACTGGGTTCTTTTTCAGCCAATTCAGACATTTAATAAATTCAGATAAAATTTCAGATTTGCCTAAATAAGAAAACAAACATCTGAAATCTGAATTGGAATCTAATCAGATTTCAGATCTGAAATTTTAAAAAAACAAACAGCACCTTAGTATTATTCACTCGGACTAAACAAAATTCAATTTGAAGGGTTTTTTTGAGGAGAGAGTGTCCTGAGTGACGTCGCTCGATTTTCCTCTTCCCCCTCCTTTCTACCACAGGTCCCTAATTCCCATACCCTAGAAAACCAGTTAACCCTTTGATTCCTACCTTTTTCGTAATAAAAAAGCTACATCTTAGAGCATTTACTTCTCCCCAACTACTACCTCTCTTAGTTCCGGTAAAAACAAAGTATAATCATACCCAATCACTCACGCCAACTTGGATTCCCGAGACAAGAACAACGCTCATAGGGCGGATCTTCAATCACGCTTCCACTAACAACGTCCAAGCACAACTCCCAAAGGCAATTTAATCAGATTCCTCCACTAACAAGTAAGATATACTCTCTTAAGTTTACTTTGGTGTGTTTCCTCTTTCTCTCGTTCTTGTCTTTTATCTCTCTCCTTCTTTCTGGAGTCTTCTCTCTATATCTCTCTAGAATGTCACCAGTCGCCGTCGATCGCAGTGAGTAGACGGGTCTGAGTTGCAATATTTTCCTAACCCAGTGCATGTAGAGCAATGATGATGGTTTGGCTGCAACTGTTCGTCTTCTTCTTTTACCCCATCTCTAGCTACACACCCCTCTATTTATACACAACTACTCAAACCCATCTTCCCTACAACATTGTTCTTATCTCTGACTCTTGCATGGCTTCCCATTTCACCATCTCCACGCATGGCAAGCTTACCCTCACCTTCGTTAAACCCTCATCCAAGCAGGAATTACAACCCATCAACCAAGGCTTCATAGGACGATGGTGCTGTCCATATGATGTTGGATTAACCTTCATAAAGAAACTGCTTTTCCCTCAGTCTAGATTCTTCCGTGACTGTGATTTTTTATCCTTTGGATGGTCCAGTGAATACCTTTCTAATCAAACCAAAACGCAGTTCATTCTTGATGCTCTAAACTTCGGTCGTCCGTGGATTCTCAGGGGAATGATGCTAGTGCTTAAGGAGGTGGAACTACCAGTACAAGATGAAGTCGACAACCTCTACTTTGAGCACATGTGGTGTACCACTTACAAGGTACCACAAGCTCTTCAAAACAAAGAAGACTTCGACACTATTTTCAGCTGCATGATGTGAACTCCTTTGAGCACATTTGGTTTTGTAAACAATAACACTGTCAGGGTGCAGTTCATGTATGATGTGAGGTCACCACTACTCGCGGTTATCACCTCCATCTTCTCTGATGGCGAAAAAGAGATCAAGATTAGTTACTTTAAGTTTCCTGAGGTTATTTTTCGATTGTGTCGTATTGTGGAGCATCCACTTCATAGTTGTCCGATTTTCGTGAACTCCTCTGAGGAGGAAGAAGATACTGAACTTGACCCCACAGAGGCCTCACCAGGTGATAATCTGTTTTTGGAACCAGAACCCCCTCAACTACTAGCCCCCTTCTTCTCCTGTTCATCACCCAACCCCACCTCACCTCCTCTTTCCCTTCACGGGCGAAAGAGGTAGAAGCAGTTCCAAACCCACCTTGATTAGTTCTTCTGATCATTAAGAGGATCCCCCCACCCCAATGCCATGCTTCTCGATAATGTTGAAGCCAACAGACTACATCAAGAATCCTTACTTATCTCTCGTAGTCTCAATATCACCACCAATGAAGGGGTAGAAGATGTTGCATCCGCAGACTAGTTCACTCACAGTAGTAGTTTTTTGTTTCTATTTTAGTCTTTTGTTCCTTTTTTTTAATATATCCTATTTCTATGGAAATAAAAGAATTTCCATGGAATTAGGTATTTCCACCGTTTGATACGAAGAATAATTCCATGACTTTAATTCCCTAGAGAATCTATTTCCATGAAATACCCACTTTTAATTCCTTGCTCCACCCTAGGAATTAGTTTCCGTGGAAAGTCAAAAATCAAAAATCAAAATAAAAACATTTTAATATATTCGGATACTTGAAACCTAATATTTATCTCCATATATGTTGTAAATGACATTTTACCCATAAAATTTAGCAAAATAAACTTTTATCTATACATTAGGCAAATGACTTTTTTGCCCTTCTTACCAAATTACATGTGTACAAAGTTGTTAAAAAGACATTTTGGCTTTATATAGCCAAAATTACATTTTTACCCTTTTAAAGTATCAAATTGACATCTTACCCTTATGTTAAAATGACATTTTTACCCTCGTATAAATCAAAGTGACATTTTTACCGTTATGTGGTATGAATAACATTCTTACCTTTATCTTGTAAAAATGGCATGTCTGCACTTTCACATTGAAATGATACAAAATTAAATAATTTTACAACATAGGTGCAAAAGTATAATTATGAAAAGATAAGGGTAAAAATGTAATTTAGACAGCATAATGACGAAAATGTAATTTTGGTAACATAAAAGAAAAAATGTCATTGTGACTACATAAGGAGTAACTAGAAACTCTTAATTGAATATTATATTCGTAGAAGTTAGTTGTCAGCCAAATAACAGAGTTCGTAATTCCACGGAATAATAAATGACTATCAAACGAAAGAACTCTTATTTCCATGGAATAAATTCCGTGGAAGACTTTCCATGGAACTCTTTTATTTCCATAGAATTATTTCTCTGATATCAAACACAACCTAAGAGAAAATAATGAAGAAAAGATGATAACAATCAAAACTCCGTCTTATTTAACTCTCTGTTACAAATTTCTCTATCCCTCTCTCTCTATTAATCTCTCTTTCTCTCACAAAAAGAAAGAAAACAGAAGAAGAAGGATTGAAAACAAGTCAATTCCAGTACTCCTCTGTTACAACTTTGAATCTCTGCTAATCTCTCTCTCTCTCTGTTCAGTTATAGTCGAGCTATCTCTCTCCCTCTAATATTTATGTTCTAGTCGAGCTAAGGAGGAGATAATGCTCCAAAGATGAGAAGTCATCTTGCTCTGTTTCTCTGCCACTTTATAAGAGAACCCAATCCAAAAATCTCAGTGGAAATATCTCAAACGAATCCTCCCTCTTTCCTTCACTGTTTCTAAAAATCTAGTATCAAATTTTCTCCTTTCATGCCCTCTCTCTCTCTAAAAATATCTTCAACCTCTCTCTAATCTGTTTCTCTCTAAATCGAATTAGAGAATTCCAACCGAATCATATAAGAGAAAAGTCAATTCTCTCTTTCTAGAAATCTGATTTCCTTCTCTATAGATTAAAATCTCTTTCCTTTTCTCTCTCCACAATATCCAATTTACAGGTTCAAATAGATAAGAGACGAGAGAGAGAGAGGGAAATTACCAATTAGAAATATCCTCCTCAATATTTGGCACTAATCAGCAGTTGTCACGTGAATTAGTTGCATGATCATCAATAGCTCGAGATTGGCTGTAACTTGGACTACCAAGTTAGTTCATGTTAGAGTGGAGATGGTCGTCGAATGGGGCTATTCAGGTGTGTCGCAAAATGAATCACTGGATAGTCCGGGAAGCACCTAAGCATCGTGTATCATATTGCACTGAATCAGCGCCAGGAAAAAAATCTCGAACGCTGTCCCACCGTGACAGAATGTGTCCTGCTAGTAACTTGGGTCGTCAGATCTTCTTCCCGCCTGCATTATACGTGTCTCAAGAAGCTTGGTGCTGATGGTCAACTAACTTTAACTCCAACTTTGACCTGTTATACTTTTCTCATACGGGCACTGATTTGACTTCCGTTTTCACCGTCGGGTTGGTATTCGACTCCATTTTTCAACCGAGCACCAACGTTGACCGAAATTCTCAGAATCACTAAATGACCAAAATACCCTTATAATGTTTTTCTCTCGTTTTTATCCGTTTTTTCGCGCTCAATTCCGTAGAAGACACCTGGACAAGAGAAACAAGTAATTTATGAAAGTAACTGCTCAAAATGGACTAACTAGCCCAGGTTAAGAGACTCAGATGAGACATCAACCATTGAACCCAACGATCATGTGGGGAAGGCTCTCAGTGGACTCTTAGCTCAGCCCCCAAACTTAAACATGTAGGTACGCATATTTGTTTGCTAGTAATTCTTTAATAGGATTTTCTTTTATAAATTTTTCGGGTTATTTAGTAATCATCCCCTAGTTATTTAGCGATATTAGGACTACACCCTAAAATGAAATTATGTATGGCGTTGACCCCCATTCTCGATTTTTCCGTTAAATACCATTTAAGTGGTTCCCGTGCTAACCACATGTGTGACTTATAACAAAAATACCCTTCAAAAAATATTTAGGTTATCTAGACATTGACCCCCAGTTATTTAGCAAATTTAGGACTACACCGCCAAAATTAAAATATGTCTGGGGGTGACTCTCATTCTCGATTTTTCCGTAACAAATCAGTAAAGTGAGTCGCTTGCCAACCACATGCACAAGTTTTTTATATTATAAGTAACAAGTCTAAGACTAACTAAGTACTAGACTTTGTATCTAACAATTATATTTCTGAGACATTTTCTAATCACTCTAATCAACCAGACTTTGTACGTGGATGACTAGATACTAGGGTAACCATTTTTTATATGTTTTCAATCGGTTGTCTATCTAAAATATCTAGCCAGATGGGTCGAACCCGTCTCGGACTTCGGATAACATATTTTCCTTATTATTCTTGATTTATTTGGATCGGCCTCTCAGACTAACTTTGAGTTCATGGACCAATCATAAAAACTATCTCTGAAAACCTATACAAATAAGAGGAATTTGAAACCGCATGCGAACTATTTAATTGGTATTCGACGAAAAAAATCAAGAATAAGAGTCAAACCTAAGCATTTTTGTTTCGGGGGTATAGTCCTAATATCAGTAAATATTGGGGGTCAATGTCTAAATAAACTAAACATTTCATGAAAGGTATTTTTGTCATAAGTCACACATGTGGTTGCCACGCGAACCACTTAACTGATATTTAACGGAAAAATCGAGAATGGGGGTCAACGTCATGCTTATTTTCATTTCGGGGGTGTAGTCCTAATATCGCTAAATAACTGGGGCCAATGTCTAAATAACCCTAAATTTTCTCTTGGTTTTCTTCTATAAATTTCAATAAAATAGCTTTTTATCAATACTTTTGAACAATTCGAATTACCTCTTATAAAAGTCAAATGAATTTTCACCTCCACTATACCCCCTGAAAACTTCTGTGAACTTTATATGTTACTTTCAACACCAATAATCGATTTCAGACTTTTTTGAATTAAAAATTATTGACTTATTTTTAAAAAAATTATTTCTGATCTTCATATTCGCCAATGTTCTTCTTGTTTGTAAATGTGACGTACTTCCTATTCGTATTCATCGGTCAAAAACCATTGACCTTCTATGATTTGCAAGACACAATTGTCCGTGCCCTAGAGGCATTGGTTATAACTAGTACATATATAACACATAATTATACACGTGATGGTGAACCGAGAATGTGACGGTTGTATGGTGGTGGTGACCAAGGTGACAAAATATGGTAGTGACCGGTGAAATGATGTATAAAATAGATTAAATATACTTTATATTTTTTAAACATATTTTAAAAATATAATATATAT
Organism: Eschscholzia californica subsp. californica; assembly: GCA_002897215.1. Classification (NCBI taxonomy): domain Eukaryota; kingdom Viridiplantae; phylum Streptophyta; class Magnoliopsida; order Ranunculales; family Papaveraceae; genus Eschscholzia; species Eschscholzia californica. Next base: position 611,720 of record BEHA01050368.1, on the reverse strand, counting down.
ATATATATATATATATATATATATATATATATATATATATATATATATATATTGTTGTCCGATGGTCCTTTAACAAGACATTGTTAAGAGAAACTTAATTAAGGTTCAGCTTCGATAGAAATTTCGATAGACATGGAAATAGAAATGTTTTGGTTATTTCGACCGGTATAATTTAAATTTTTTGTGAAAAATCCAATACCCGACTGCCCGATACCCGAGAAACTCGAAAGATTTGACGGGCTTGGATGGATTTTGAAACACTGGTATTTTTAAAATAACCCGCCTAGTTGAGCTCGAGACCTCGATTGGACAAAGAGTTTGAAAGCTCGACCGGATGAATGATACGAACCCGACCAACCCGACCCAGACCAATCCCCACCCCTATGAGGCTATGAGTGAATTATACTTTGTTTTTGTTGAAATATACAAAGGATTAAGCAGAAACACTCAGACTCTTATTAAGCAAAAAACCAGGTTCCTTGTTCCAATAGCGTCTGCATAGATGTTGTCTTCCCCATTTTGCTATAATATCCGCCTTCTTGTTGATTGTGCGAAGGATGTAAGAGAACGAGACCATATTAAAGTGGACTTTTAATTCCTTAATTCTGTTCAGATACTTGCTCGTTTCCCATTGAGTAGAGAAGGTTGGATCGTTAATACCGGAGATCACATTGAGAGTATCACTCTCTATCTGTATGTCTTTGAAGTGGAGATCAGCGGCCCATCGTAGTACAACGATGATTGCATGGCATTCGCATTCCTCAGCGTTCTGACCTTTGACTGTATCCTAAAGGGCTGATATGAAGTTTGCATTCTCGTCATGAATAACACATCCTACACCTGCCGGTTTAGAGAATTCTGTGAATGATGCATCCGTATTTATCTTAAGAAATGGTGTCGATGGAGGGCTCCATTTGTGTTGCTTAGTTTTTTTTGGTTTCTGTAGTTATCTTTAAGTGGGTGGTACTCATAACATTAATCATTTGTACTACTTGCTGCGGAGATGGTTTCTTATTAGTGAAGCATGATTCACACCTGACTTTCCAAATAAACCAGATAATTTTAGCATAAAACGTTATGATATCTTCCTCTAGATCTTTCCATTGGATGATCCATAGTTTAACCGAAGGAATATTGTGAGATCTAACTTGAAAACAGAACCAAATAGCTTTTGCAAAATGACAATACAGAAGTGCATGATCGATAGTTTCAACATTGCTACAATTTGTACATAAGAACACATTACCAATGTATTTACCAATTTTGTCTTTCACCGGAAGACTGTTGGTACAACATTTCCATAACAATAATTTAATTCGTGGAATCGTATTGATATGCCATATATAGTTCCATTCAGGTATATCATTATTTACCTCATAAATATGCATTCTCAGATGGTTGTACATCGATTGAATCGCATAATTGCCTGATTTGCTCAACGGCCATTTAATCGTATCCTCTTCTTGAGCCTGCAAATTTATACTAGTAATAGCATTAATAATTTCAGGATTTAAACAATTATCTAAAAGATGGATATTCCACTCATTATTAGTAATCAATTAACTAACCCAGGTCAGATCGATGTTGTTTCTATTCTCAATCGGGGGAGGGTGGTTGGGAATCCAATTATCCTGCCAAATATTCACTTTATTACCTTTGTTGATGTCCCAGATGATAAGACTGGCCACCTGATCGTAATGTTTACCAATGGATTTCCATATCCAAGAGCTAGTGGCTTTAGGGGAGGAGGGCTTTATAGATTTAGGAAAGTATTTGGCGTTAAGAATGCGAGCCCAAAGCTCTTGGGGGGTTTTGAATCATTTTCCAGACTAGTTTGCTAAGGAAAGCTTGATTATCAATGTGCGGGAACCGGAAGCTGGGGCCACCCATTTTGCGAGGTTTACAGATCACATTCCAGTTAATAATGTGGATGGATTTAGTTTTTCCTCACCAGAAAGATCGTTGAATAATCTCTATGCGATTACTAATGCCTTTGGGAATGACAAAGCATTACATCTGATATCGGGGAACAGTCGCTATGATTGAGGATAAGACTATCGAGCGGTTGAAGAGTTTTCATAGGGTATCTCATAAACCTAATTGTCTAGTGTTGGTAGCGGAATCTCAAACATCTCTATGTTTAACACTAGTTTCCAGGATCTATACATGAACATACCAATGAACTAGATTGGAAAGATGATTACCTCTTAATCGCTTTCCCACGAATTAAATCCTTACCAGTATTCGGAAGATAAGAGCTCCAAGTGTAGCTCCTCTACTTGAGACACCTATTAATGACTTGAACTCCCTTCTTTCAGTCAGCTAGGACCTTCTTGAAGGTTGAGATGAAGAACTCCTTCTTCTTGACTAGTGATGGGCCCAAAAGGTTACCCTAAATAGGTCTACACCCGCAAGTGCACGGGTGTCAAGTTGTAATAAATTCCGGTAAGACCGGTTCGTTCCTCAGAGACTAGTTAAACCTATTCTAAGACTTGGAAGTAAGACGGTTTTTGTTTTTGAAAATTTGTTTTGCTAATAAAATATTTAAATAAAATAATGGAAATGAAAATGAACTCAAATGGGGAGAGGAGTCTAGGGTTTAGGATTCCACCACATAAAATCACTTTTAGAAACAAATATTCAAAATGGTTAATTCTTTTTTTTTTATAACTCAGAATTTCGGATAATGAACTATCCTAATTCCGGGAGATGTTTTCGTTAAAACCGAATCAAACATAACGATGTAATTGTTTTATTTTAAATAAATAAATCTCTAAACTATTATCTATCAATCGGTAAGTATGCATCATCAAAGGATCCAACCTAAGTATGATGCATCAAACTAAAAGTATAGATAATGAATTGAAAATCTATTTATCAAACTAAAACGAATTAAACTATGAAGCATTAATCAAGAGTTAATCAAAGAAATATATCTCTAAAAGATCAAAAATGGGTTTCATCGTAAAATCCTAGATGGAGAGTATTAGTTAATCATGATCGAGATTTAAACAAATATGAAAAGTAAGAGAGAAAATGGAAGAAATATCATAACTTTTTCTGCTATTTTCAAACCAAACAGGGCCTTAGGGAAGTGATTTCCTTCTGTTTTTCCCAGAAATCTGCCAAACGCACCCTCAGGGAAAACGATTTTCTCGTCTTCCCGGAAAATACTTCTCTGTAGGAAAATTATTTTCCTCAACTGGTTCTTCTCTCTCTCTACTATTTTCTCTCTCTTTCTCACTCTCTATAACACAGTAATGTACTCTCTCTTTCTCTCTCTAATAGTAACAGTAATAAAAGAAGAAGAAAAGATGATTTTAATGTAGTTTTCAAATTAATTCAATCTCTCTCGCTCTCTCTACAAACCAGGAGCTTTCTCTCTCTGGTTTAGAAGACTTACCAAAGATGGAGAAGGGATAAAGAGGAAGGGCGTTGATTTAACCCCAACAGCTAATATCAATCAAAGAGAGACGTTGAAGAGAATGGTTGTCAAATGGGCCAGTGTACGTTTCCCATTGGTTATAAGCCAACCAGTAAATGCCGTCCATATCATAGCTGTTGGCGTTAACCACTATAAGGACGCTATGGTGTAACGCGGGCTATTGGATAAAGTACATCGCTGCCTTTCGACGAAGCCATGTGTACTGAGAGAGTTCTGACCGTTAGATCCTTTCAACCCATCGTATCACCACGCTTCGCGTCTCACGTAATCAGAGCTTCGAAACGGATCCCAAAATTGGCCCTCGCGTCCCACTAGTGTATCGAAAATTCGTATTAACGTTCCGGGATCTGCTCCACCTGTCCTTTAGCTGATCTGGTCAACTACTTTTGACCCGGATTTTGACTTGGTCTAACTTCCTCATTCGGACTCCGATTTTACTTCCGTTTTCGTCGTTGGGTTCGTCTTGGACTCTACATTTCATCGAAATATCATATTGATAAAAAATATCAGAGTACCCATATGACCAAAATGCCCTTTTGTGTGTCTTTCTCTCATTTTTATCGTTTATTTGCACTGAACTTCGTAAAGACATCTGCGAAAGAAAATCAAACAAATCATCAGAGTAACCGCTCGAACTGGACTAACTAACCCGAGTTAAGAAATTCAGATGGAACATTTTCATGTCTCATCAACTAGATACTTGAGAAAACTTCTTTTCTCTCTCTCTCTCTCTCTGAGATGTATATTCTAAAACTCTTTCAGTTAACTCTCAAACCCTTTGAGAGTTCAATCTCTAGAATTCTTACCTGAATCCTTCTCTCTCTTTAGGTTGTATAATTAGATATATATAGAAATCCCTAGAAGAGGTATTAGACTCAAACTAGGATTCCTAAAACCTAATTATAAGGCAACTTCCAAAATCACCCCTTTTAGGGTTACATTGAGTGGCCGGCCAACATTTCCCTTTATGGGCTTCCTTGGCCGGCCCACTTAGGGCCTAACCGGCCATGTTATGGCCGGCCCCTTTCCTAGGTCGGCCATCACATGGCCGGCCCACCTAAAGCCTTTCTGGGCCTCCCTTTTGGGCCCGGACATGTTTGTATCTCTTCGGACTTCTCCGAATCAATATGGACTTATTAATAATGGATCCAATCCACTTATTTTCCATTCTCCTTCTAGTCAATTCTCTCCGTTCAAATCATTACTCTGATGTGTAACCCTTGTAGGATCCGGTTTATGTTAGCCGCGGATTACCAAAGTTATCCGACGATCGTAGTTGGCTTCTAGCTAAGCATTACGACGCCTAATTGGACCGGACTAATGATCTTCCGAGTAAGGTCATTAAGATCCTATTCGCCAAATTGTACGCATTGCAACCTTGGTCGAAGGACACTCCTTCGGAAGGATACCATTCCTTCAGACCGAGGGAATATATCCTTCAGTCTCCCACTTGTACTTAGAACAAGTGCAATGCTCGATTCCCATGTTTTTCGTATCCCATCTGATATGTCATATTCATCAGACTCTCTTGATCCCGGGAACAACTTCCAATCCAAACGATTAACTCTTAATCCGTTTGAGCACGGCCATGCATTTTTCAGTTGTTTCTCATCAAGTAGCCCGGAGATACTTTATCCTGATTTTACTCGGGAAAACATATTCCATTCTTGTACTCCCACTCAATTTCATGTCTATCCTGGCTGCCCTAGTATTCCGCCTTTATAACCACTTTTTACGGATGGCGTTTAACGGTACTAAAGTTCAACATTCCTTCCATAAACTGAGTGAGTACTCATGTTTTGAGGAATCTCTCTAATTTGCTTAAATGAGAGTTATGACAACTTACAACTTCAACCCTTGAAGTACTCTCATTTGGCGGGTTTCCAGTGCATCAACTATACACCCATGAAGTTGACCTTTGAATACTCCTATTCCCATAGCCCGAGAAACAACGCTATCTTGTCAATCACTCATGCTAGTCTTCTTAAGTCATTATTGTCCAATTAATGACCTGGACCAGGGATAGTAAGACGGTGTGCTTCCATGTTCACTTAGTATGGTTTCTTTCATTAGATCACGTATCTAATAAACCTACTTGGAACACTCCATCCTTTTGGACTGTCGTCTAAATTCTAAACCATAATTTAGATGACGAAATAAACCCAGTTTATTTCGGATAACATGAGTCTGTAAAATTTGAGCACCCGCGTGAACTCCTTCACGTTCTCAATTTTACAAGTCTTCTTAGGATACTTCTTCCTTGATCCTAATTCCTTAGACTCGACCATCTCCATGATCGTTCTAAGGTGACAGTTTAGTTTCATCTTCACTTCGCTTTGTTATTATCTTGCTTTCGAACTCCTTCGTAAGCTTTTATGATAATATCAGTTTCTCCCACTGAAATTAGTACTTCTCAAGTTCTAATTTTACTTTCTTATCTAGTAGAGTTAGTAACGACTCCCAGCATGAAAAACTCTTTTCTACCTGTTTGCCCTTCCTAAAAGATTCCTATCTTTATTTTCGGAAGATTACTTTTATGACTTTCTTCAATCTTCTGACTTGTATGGGTGACGACATCTTTTTGTACTCCAAGTACTTCTCAGATGTTCGGGTAAACAACAATCATCTCATGATTGTTCTTATATTTTCAAACATAAGTGTCTCTTCCATGTTTATCACGGGAGATGGGTAGAATCTCTCTCTAAGAGATCTTCTTATTCGGATCTCTTCAAAACTCCTTTTGAACGAGTCTTTATCATCTTTTTGTCTATCGCCATAGACTTTGATGCCCATAGTTAATTTACCCTCGTCTTCTGTCCTCTCGAGTATGTCTCCTACATACAGGAAACTAGCTTGTTTCACTCCCACTTACCTTCTTGTCAAACAAGACTTAACCATTCTTACTCTAATCTCTTTGGATTTCTGGTCCAATTTCAGAGTGGTTTCTGCTATAGTACGTTTGAATCTTCTCAAGACTCATTGGGGTTTTTGAGCAACCTTCTTAACTCCTTAAGAAGAATCTAGGCGATTGGTCCCTAATTTTCAAGGCGACATCCCTTGTAAGGCGAGTAACTCCTTACTCCCTTTCGTTTTAAGGCAAGTAACTCCTTACTCCCTTTTGTTGCTCTTTATCGAATTCTATTCGATTTTTCCTCCCACTTGTCTTCTTTGAAGGACCCTCCTTTTAATGAAGACACCATCGAGAGCAACAATCTCATTGTGTTTCGATGACATGTGAGAAAACCCCGTTCTTCTTTTCGAAGAACTTATGTCTACCACGCTTTAGACATTAGAATAATTGACTGGTTTTTAGAACTCCTAAAAAGAATATCCATATCCATATGGACTCAATTATTCACTATAGCTTTTCTAGGTTTTAATGGGTTGGCAGATTCGTATTAGACTTTTGTGTTTTTGGAAGATTGATGACTTTTGAACTTATGATCTCATCATATTCTTTAGTCACCTTGACCCATTTCTTGATTTAGGAGTTGTTTCCAAAACTTTTCCAAAATCTAGTCTTAAGACCATTCTAATCACATTAATCGTAGACTTTTATGTCTAACATGAGTTTCTACGATTAACTGAACTCTGTTTTCTCACGAGAAGTCTTGTCAAATTTCTCTGTCCAAACCATGATTGACTATTGTTGAGAGATACGTGGCCAAACAATTTTAGTTTCATTCATGTTCTTTCAAGCTTATTTGACTAGATTAGAATGACTAAGTCGGATCGTTCGGTATAATTCGTTAAAAGTTAAATAGGCTCTTTTAAGAACATCATAAAATATCTAATATTTTATTCACTCCCATAATCTCATTGCAGAGTCAATGTTCTGAAAAGAAAAAGAATACTATAACTGCCTTAAAGTATTGCCGATCGAGTCTATGATCCTTCTTGAGCTTTTCCAGCAACTCTTGCCTTCTTAGCTTTTGACAGGTTCATCTCCTCTTCAATAAATACTCAGCTCCCCCTTGCTCCTGTCATTCATAATGATAAGAGTCTTTTAGGTATCACATACCTTGAGGAATTAGTATTTAATTGAATAACTTTTAATAATTTTTACCTTGTCCGGAACTCCCAGTTCCGTTCCTTTTGTCTACCGGGAATTTTGGACAGTTTCTTTTCCAATGACCCGTGCCATCGCAATAGAAACACTTGGAATCAGAATGAGTGCTTTTGTTCATGGCAACTTGTTTGCCTTTCCCTTTACCCATTTTCTCCTTTTTGAATTTCTGCTTCCCGTCCTTCTTAAATCCCATTTCTTTATGAACCATCAGAACTTCTTTCTTGGGTTCAACTATTGCGATGTTCTCTTCGGCTGTCTGGAGCATAGCGTGTAGATCTTCCGGAGATTTATCCCATCCATTCATATTATAGTGCATTCTGAATTGGCTAAATCCATTATGAAGTGAATGCAGAATAATATCAGTGGCGAAATCTCGGCCATTGTCGACTCCCAGTCGATTTAGTTTTTCAAAAAGACTAATCATTTTGAAAACATGTGGCCCTACATGCATTCCCTTTTCAAGACGTGATGAGTCATGAAGATGCCTCACTTGAATCTCTTAATTTGGGCTTGTTAGTCTATTTCGAGCAGCTACTCTCATGAATTACTGGTTTCTCTTTTCCAGGTGTCTTTTACGGAGTTCTATGCGAAAAACTGATAAAACTGGGAGAAAGAGATAAAAAAAGGGTATTTTGGTCATTAAGAGATTCTGCTAATTCTGACCAATATTTATATTCGATTGAGAAGTATAGTCCAAGACGAACCCAATGGCGAAAGCGGGAGTCAAATCAGAGTCCGGTTGAGAGAGTTGGTCCAAGTCAAAGTTCGGAGTAAAAGAAGGTTGACTAAATTTACTAGAAGGCACGTGGCATGCATCTGACGGCGTGAAGGATGTTTTCGGTACACAGTTTGGTACATGTGGTGCACATTCGGGACAGGAAATAGAATGATTCAGTACTTGCAAGTTATGAAATTTCGGTATCCCCACAAGCTCCGACGGAAGATCCGCCGACACGTGGGCTTAATTCACGTTAGATGGACCATCTCAGTTTTTCATAAGTGACTCGTGATGCAGGGAATCATTCTTGTTTGACCAGGTAACAACCCACGTTGGTGATTAGTGCCCATTCCATTTTGAACTCATTCCATTTTGAATTCCATTCCATTTTTGAAAATGCCTTCATTTGATTATCACTAAATACCATTCATAGAGAAGAAGAAAGTTGTGATTGAGAAAACAGAAATGGTAGGAGATTTTTATAGGGGATTTTCAAATCTTTTGAAAAGGGGAATTTTGTTAGAGATGGAAACAAAGATTATGTTGAAGAATAGAAGAAGGAAAGAGATTAAAAATAGTAGAGAAAAATATCTTTTCTCTGGTACTTTTAAACCAGATTTTAGAGAGAGAGAGAGAGATATTTTCTTTCTCTTCTCTGGTTCTTTAAATGAAATCAAGAGATGATTCAGAAGACAATATAAAGAGATATGAGATATTTCTTCATCCCTTTTTCATCTTCTAGAAAATAAAGACAGCAGAGAAGAATCAATAGAGTGATTTCAGAAATAAAAAGAGAAACAAAACAGATTGAATATTTATTTGAAGAGATAGCTAGAGAGATTTTCTTCTCTGTTCCTGTAAATTAAAATAAAACAGATTGGTAGAGAGGATATTCAATAAAAAGGTAGCTGCAGATTTGAGATTGATGGAGTTTATTCTTCATTTCTTTTTGGAAGGAAGATTTAAAGGAGATTGAAGAATTAAGGAAGGGAGAGCCAGCAATTGGAGTATAAAAACAGAGACATAACTGAGCAGAAATCATCTCATCTTGGAGGGAAGTAAACTTGGTGTTTTCTTCATCTTCTTCTCTGTTCTTCTTCTTCTTTCCTGAGCTTCAATAAAAATTATAGAGAGAAAAGGAAGACAGAGAAGGGTAAAACAGTGGTTAGTTCATGTTAAGAGAGGGAGAACAGAGAGTGTTTGTAAAAGGGGAGAGAGAATGTTATGCTACTGTTTTCTTAGTTCTTATTAAAACAGAATTTTAAAGAAGATTACAGAGAGAGTTTCTATTTTTCCTTTTGTTACTTTCTGTTTTGAAATCGTATTATAGAGAGAAAAGGAGTGAAAGAAAAGAAAACAGAGTAATAATTTTATATATCATTGTCTCTGATTTGTTCTTCATCTTCCTTTGTTTTGTTAAAAGAATTTCAGAGATTAATTTATAGAGAGAGAGAGAGAGAGAGAGAGAGAGAGAGAGAGACATAGATCTATTAGTCTTTTTGTGAGAGAGAGATTAAAGAGAATGCCAATGTATTGAATTTTCTTTGTCTTTGTGAGAGGGGCTTGGAAACTAATTCATCACATTCATCCATTATCGTCTGTCATCACCATCAACAAGAAATCTATCAATTTGGTGACCTCTCTCTTACTCTTCTCTTGATATTTATTTTGTAATGAAACCCTTCTTCATGATTTCTTTGATGAAAAATGTCTAACTAACGTTCTTTGACTAGGGTTTTCGATGAAGTTTTGACATATGATTTCGATAATCTTTTCATGTCTAATATCTTGATGTGGTTTAAATGTAGAAATATTGAATTCTTAGTTTCGATAGATGACGATTTCTTCATTGACTATGCTTTCGATTTGATACACTATACTTAGGTTTAGTTCTTTGATAGTGTATGCTTATAGATTGATAGTCAATAGTTGAAACTTTAATATATCAAGACTTTAGAATTTAGACTTTAATTATTTTTCAGCGTTAATTAGACTATTTTCCGGGGATTGGTACATTCGGTTACCAAAACTCGAGTGATAAAAAGATATGCATGATTAGGTTTTCATGAGAATGTGTTAAAATGGATTCTAAAATCCTAGGCTCTCTTCCCATTTGACTTCTTCCCATTTGAGTTCACCTTTTTAATCGTTTTAATATTTTATTTATTTTATTTCAAAAACCAAAACCAAAATCAAAACCAAAAACCATACCAATTCTGAGTTTAGAATAGGTTTCACTTAGTCTCTGAGGAACGAACCGGTCTTACCGGAATTATTACTTGACGCCCGTGCACTTGCGGGTGTAGACCTAATTAGGGTAACCTTTTAGGCCCATCAAGACGCACATCCAATATCGTCCTTGAAGTCTCATACCTCTCCATTTTTGACTTCTTTTGGAACAAATTCCTAAGTTGTCGAATCATGGTATAGGCATCCATTTCTATGAACTTATCCTGAAGATTAGGTTCCATGGTTGCCAACATGAGGCATGTTATGGGTTCGGACCTTTTCCGAATATTTCTTTCTTGCTCCCTTTCTTGGTCAGTCGAATCTTCATCGAGAACAGGAATAGGTGTGTCTAACACATTTGCCTTATGTTCGGATCTTAGGACAAGTCCCAGATTCCGTTCCCATACCATAAAGTTGTCACCATTCAACTTTTCTTTCTCCAAAAGCCAACGTATGCTGCTGGAGTCTTTTGTCGTCATAATTAAACTACATGTAAGAAATGCGAAAGTGATTAAACTTGTTATCCTGGCAATTTTCTTAATTTGTCTATATTATTCTATATTTGTTGTCCCCTAAGAATAATATAATTCCAAGATCCCATTCCTTCGAAATTAAGCGTACTTTGGCACTGCCCTTAATTCGTCGTCCTGGGTGAGTAACACCTTACTGATCATACTCCTATGATTCTTGGTTATGATTTAAACGTTAAATCGTCCTTTAGCCCCGAAATCCAAAACCCTTTTGCTGACTCGTTGAGAATAACCATTTAGACATGTAGACCTCTTCATAGATCTACCCGTATTGTCCCGAGGTAAAAGATGGCACCCTGCTTTGGCATGACCCACCATCGATGAACACGGGCTCAACAGGTGTCTTAATCTGGGTAGGCTTTACTCAAAATTCTTTTTGGGACTTTTTACGTAATTTATCAAGTTGCGTTACTATGAACTCTAGCATAACAATTCATGATTTATTACGTAAAAGTTTATGTGGGTTTGCGTAATGATTTGTTAATTCTTAGTATTACCCCTTAAAAGATCTCATCTTTTAAGTTTATTTCTTGTTCGCCTATGGTTCGTTTGGATTCGTATCCAAGAACCTCTATTGACTACTCCTACTTGAACCATGATCTCATCGTTCGGTTCGTCAATAGATTCTAAGACCCTTATACTCTAAGTATTATTCGGGCACAACCACTTATGCTTAGAACAAGAAACGATAATCTTATCTAAAGGTATATTATTCTACGCAATCACATACATCCATACATACAATAATATGACATTCATAATAAACAAAGTATGTATCTTAGATTCGTGTCTAGGTTTACTATGTCTCGTATAGCTAATTGTGGGAATATGTGACATCTCTATGTCTAATGGGCTCTAAAGTTTGTATTCATAATACTCAAACTAGAAGCACATTATGTTTCTTCCATAATTGTTTCCCAAATCAATATAAGGAAAAACTCCGTTCGGGCTCTTCTCTAACCCGGGTCAATGTCAGAAAAACTATGCTTGGAACCGGGAGAAAAAGTCTGAAAAACTCCCACTAAGGTCAAGGCCCAAAAGGCCCTTGAGTCATACTCAAAAAGACCTAAGTCAACCCTGGTCAAAGTCCTTTGACTGGTCTCGGGTCAACCCTTGACTTAGCCTAGTCAAGGTATGGACCATGAGATAGCACGTTCCTATCGTGCTCAGTCTCTCGGGCAGACGCGTCCTAGCCTAGCTAGACGCTTCTGTCCAAGGACAGACCATAGGCATCTCGGGTGAGATGTCTAGGATGCGTCCAGGACGCGGCCTAGACGCGTCCAGACCATCGGGTCATCTAACGTTCCTCTCGGATGCTCAGTCCGAGAGGTGTTGGAACATCCAGACGCGTCCCATACGTTTCTCGGGCTGGGACAGCACATGGGCCATCTCTGATGTTCGGTCCGAGATGCACTCGTGCATCACAGTCGCGTCCCAGACGCTTCTGTGCACAGACAGCACGGCCATCCTGCTTGGGATGCCTTCTAGACGCGTCCAGAAGCGTCCTAGACGCTTCTGGATGCTCCGGCCGCATCCCAGGCGCGTCTGGAAGCTTCCAGTCGCATCCTAGATGTGTCTGGTCGCTCCAGAAGCATTCTGGATGCGTCCAGACCTCTGTCCAGTGTCCCGGTCCTAGACCGAGACTTAATAGGACACCCTCGAGCGCGTCCCAGACGCGTAAGGGATGTCTGAGACGCATCTGTCTCGGACTCCTATTCCATCTCGGATTGGGATATCCCAGACGCGTCTTCCACGCGCTGGGACGTCCGAGACCCGAGAGTCTCGGACTCCTAGTCCGTGTTGGACTGGGATATCACAGACGCGTCCTAGACACTTTGGGATGTCCGAGACCCGAGAGTCTCGGACTCCTAATCCAGCTCGGACTAGGATTCCCGGTCCTTCACGGACTGGGATTTCCAGTCCGTGTCCCACCCTGTCTCGGAGTAGCTGTCCGAGACGTGTTGGTCCGGCCCGGACGCGTCCTGGCCGGTCCGGCCAGCTAGGTTTCCAAAATTTTTGGAAACTCTAGCGTTCCAACTGTTGTTAGGTACTGTTTTTGACAAATTCATCAACCAATCTTCATGGTTTTGATGATTTTTATCAAAAATCTTAAAACCTAAAGTTTGTTTATGAAAACCCTTTTCATAAAACTATGTTTTTAGTGTTTTAGGTCATAGAATCACATTCAAAACCCTAATTTGATCTAATCAAAATATGCTTGAATCTCCATTCAAACACCATAAACACTATTATCTAGTTGTTCAAGTTTGAATCTAATTCTTCTAGTCGAAGATAGTTCATGCAAACGGCTCGTGATGCCACTGAAGGGTTCTCATAGGGTATCTCATACACCTAATTGTCTTGTGTTGTTAGAGGAATCTCAAACATCTCTATGTTTAACACTAGTTTCCAGGATCTTACATGAACATATCAACGAACTAGATTGGAAATAAGATTACCTCTTAATCGCTTTCCCACGAACTAAATCCCGACCAGTATTCGGAAGATAAGAGCTCCAAGTGTAGCTCCTTTACTTGAGACACCGAGTATATGACTTGAACTCCCTCCTTTCAGACAGCTAGGACCTTCTTGAAGGTTGAGATGAAGAACTCCTTCTTCTTGACTAGATACTTGAGAAAACTCTTTTCTCTCTCTCTCTCTCTCTCAGATGTATATTCTGAAACTCTTTCAGTTAACACTCAGACCATCGAGAATTCCATCTCTCCCTTTAGGTTGTCTAATTAGGTATATATAGAAATCCCTAGAAAAGGTATTAGACCCAAACTAGGATTCCTAAAACCTAATTATAAGGCAACTTCCAAAATTACCCTCTTTAGGGTTCCCTTGAGTGGCCGGCCAACATAGCCCTTTATGGGCTTCCTTGGCTGGCCCACTTAGGGCCTAACCAACCATGTAATGGCCGGCCCCTTGCCTATGTCGGCCATCAGATGGCCGGCCCACCTAAAGCCTTTCCGGGCCTCCCTTTCGGGCCCGGACATGTTTGTATCTTTTCGGACTTCTCCGAACTAATATGGACTTACCAATAATGGATCCAATCCACTTATTTGTCATTTTCCTTCTAGTCAATTCTCTCCGTTCAAATCATTACTCTTATGTGTAACCCTTGTAAGATCCGGTCTATGTTAGCCGCGGATTACCGAAGTTATCCGACGACTGTAGTTGGCTTCTAGCTAAGCATTACGACCCCTAATTGGACCGGACTAATGATCTTTCGAGTAAGGTCATTAAGATCCTATTCGCCAAATTGTACGCATTGCAACCTTGGTCGAAGGACACTCCATCGGAAGGATACCATTCCTTCTGACTGAGGCAATATATCCTTCAATTCTCAACGAACAGGATGCTTGCCCGTGGAAAGTTATGCATGATCTAGGGACGCTACGTGGCAATCTGGGCAGACAAAGTGTAACCATTTCCCACTGTTATAGATAATCGAATTCGATCCTCACGAGTTGGCAAATTCGGCTTTGACCCTTTCTTTTCAGAATTAGTCCTTGTAATTTTCTTTTGTGCACATGTAACTCTCCCATCCTAGTGATGGTTTAATCTATGCTATTTGGATTTCCTTAAAAAAATAAATTAAAAAAGAAAAACCTAAAGCAAATGAGAAGGCAAACGCAATTGACACGCGAAAATTGAAAAGACACTCTTATATCTAATTTAAAAATATAAAATATGTTGAAAAAAAAAGGACAATTACACAATAAAAACCATCCAAAAGATGATTTTAATCATATGAACTGGTGGGTGTTTATATTGCACTGCTATTAAGAACTGAAGATAGAAATGTGTTTGGTCCCTTGACCAACTTTGATATCTGGATTAACAGGCACCAAGTTGGCAAGCTACTCGTTTTTGGTAACTCCAAGTGTGATCCTCCATTATTTGGGTTGTTCCTGATCAGCATAATTAGAACAATTATTTTGTATTGGATCTAATTGTATAAAGTTTAGGCCTAGTTGTCTTCGAGTTTTCCTACAACAATGACACTCGGGGCTAGTATACGGTAAAAATTGTTTTCTAATTGTTATGATTATATTCGACCAGCTCCACTCCTATTCCTTTTGGTAAGAGATTATCAATCTCTGATGGGGAGTTACTGCCTGATCCTACCTTTTATAGGAGTTTGGTGGGAGGTCTTCAATACCTAACTATGACAAGGCCAGACATTTCTTTTGGTGTCAACTATGTGGCTCAATTTATGCATGCTCCAACTGATTCCCATCTTCATTTGGTTAAGAGAATTCTCAAGTATCTCAAAGGAACTTTAGGTGCTGGTCTCTCCATCTCACCAGGTGACTTAACCAATTTAAGAGCTTATAGTGACTCAGATTGGGCAGGTTGTCCAGATTCAAGAAGGTCCACTTCTGGTTTTTGTGTGTTCCTTGGAAAAACTCTAGTTGCTTGGTCTTCTAAGAAGCAACCCACAGTTGCTAGATCAAGCACAGAGGCTGAATATAAAGCTTTGTCTGTGGCTGCTTCTGAATTATTGTGGGTTTCTTATGTGCTTGAAGAATTGGGGGTTACTTTGTCTCCTCCATTCCAGCTCTTCTGTGACAACCTAAGTGCTAAGAGTCTTGCTATGAATCCAGTCTTCCATGCTCGAACAAAGCATATAGAGATTGATTATCATTTTGTTCGAGAATTGGTTGCTGTTGGTATGCTTACTTTGGAGTTCATTCCTTCATCTTCTCAACTTGCTGATGTGTTTACTAAGGGTCTCTCCAATCCCCTATTCTCCTCACTTCTTCACTCTTTAATGATTTTTCCCTCTTCTTCTGTTCAATCTAAAGCTGTTTCTGCTTTAGCTTGAGGGGGGATGTTAGGATTATATTTCAAATAAGTGTTAAGAGAGTGTAAATGTAGTGTAAGTGGAGTGTAAGAATAATTGAGAGAAGGAGAGTTTTTAAAAGTTAGTTGTGACACCTAAGACAGGAGAGAGAAAGTTTGTTATAACAAACTTTCCTCTTTCTCTGTCTTAACCGACTTCTCACTCTCTCTCTACTAAAGATCAATGGCTATATATATAGCTCTGTAATTGACTTGATCTAATAATGAAAATCTCCATCTAATTGGTTTCTCTCTCTCAATCCCTATTTCGTTTTCTCACACTAATGTTGTAGTAAGCAAAAGTGACCATGGTTCTTTTTGTAGCCCATGAGTGTTGAACTTTGAATAATTTATTCATGTCATGGGGAGTCGGGAGCCTCTACCAAACGAGGAAATTGTTATTTGCCTAAAGACGTTAATTAATAAAAACTTGAAAATAAGCAAAGAGAAAATTATATCATCAAATGTCAAGGGATAACCATTACAAGTAACTGTTTATACCTAGTCTATAATAGTGATATGAACTGAACCTGTGATTATCACAATAGCTATATGGTGATTGAATAACTCTAAATTAAACTATGACTACAGAGAAATAAGAATGTTTACTTTAACAAGAGTAAGGAATGACATATTCTTCATCTTATATAGGTGTAAAATGTTGCGATACACATAAGCTATATCATATAGAGTTCGATAATTTATGATAAATAGGAAAGAATCCATCATTGAAATTGTAGCAACTATATGTTTATGTATTTGATTTGTAAAAACAAATGAAATTAAATGCTTAGAAATCTTGACAGATGTAATTCCAAATCTCTCAGCTATAACACAAAAAAAAAACAGATAACGCGATCAGTTCATGTAGGAATTTTACTGAACACTTAGTTTGTCAACTGTTTGAGTTATTACAAGCATACAATAGCTAACCAAGTTCAACTTGAAACATTTGCAGTCTAGAAGACTACAACCATCAACACAAGTTGTGTCTTGACTAAATCATATCAAACATTTGACATACAAAAATCTTGTTTCATTCTCTCACAGAGCTACTGACTAAATCATATCAAATATTTTGAGAAATATTGTAAAAGTATGGCTTCAAATTCTCCTTTTTATCAACTTAAAGAATAAACCAATGATAGGATTGAGACATTTACTTGATATATTGCTATGTTGATTGGGAAGCAAAGTGTTATCTAATCCAGCTAATTGATATGGCTCAGAAATATTTACTCGTTCAAATATCCTTAGAAAAGTTTGGTCCTTCTCAGTGTTTAGAGATACAAATGTGAGGAAGGGAAGATGTATCTGACGTTTCCTATTGAAATTCAGAAGAGTGTAATCGAACCTATTCAAATATGATATATAAGATATGGTTGGTGGTATAATTAAATTCGATTGATGGTTTTAACGCATTTGAGATTTCCAATTGAAAGAGGGCAGTCTGGAGTAACAGATCGAAGTCGATTTCATGAAGCATAGAGATTGGGGAGATGTAACCGACTGGAGAAACTGAAAAGGAGAAGAGTAATTGAATCAGTTCCAAGAGGAAAGAGAAAAGACGATTTATTGTTCCATATTGTCCTAATCAACAATAGGATGACCATGATTTATCATAGTCTTTGTCCTAGTAAGCAAATCATATGCCTTGGTATGCCTGGTCAGCTTTTCCTAGTCAGCATTTAAGAAAATTAATTTTGTCCTAATCATATGAATATTCAATACTAAAATTTCATCATACCCTCCTAAGTTTGTTTTAGTCTCTACACCAACTATAGCCAAAATATGAATATTGGATGACAAACTAAATAATGAAAACTTTACACTAAAGGATCAAAATGGATATCATTCTCAAATCGGAGCAACTTGATATATAATCTTATCACATTGGTTTAATTTGCTAATATTACAACATGACAATTAAAATCTATTATACAAAACAAAATAAAAAGGCCGCGGCTTTGGGGAATAAAGAAAATTCTCTGGGGAATAAATTCTCGAGGGAATCCAGATTTTTTTGAAAATTCTCCGGGGAATAAATTTTTATGGGGAATACAGAATACAGTTTTTTTTAAAGTTCTCCTCCGTCTCATCACCTCTCTCTGCCACTTCATCTTCTCGACACCTCATCATCTTCTCCGGCGAACGTCGCCGGCCGGCCAATTTTCCGGCCGGCGACCTTCAAACATTAAAAAAAAAAAAAAAAAAAATTTATTTTCTCTCTCCTCTCTCTCTCTCTAATTTTTTTTCTTCTTTTCTCTCTCTCTAGAACAGATCTAGAGAGAGAGAAGGTATGTTCTCAACATGTGGGACAAAAAGAGTTACTTGACATCCACAAATTTCAAACAAGCCAAGTTAATAAGAGAAACTAAAGTTGTTCCTTTCCAACATCGGATGAGATGATTCAATTACTTAATATCATCAATTAGAAGGTCCTAATCGGGCTACAACCAATGCTTTCATCAAATATGTAGCAATTTTGTTGAAGTTCGATAATAGAAGAACGAAGTTCAAACGATAATAGACGG
This sequence comes from Eschscholzia californica subsp. californica, assembly GCA_002897215.1. Taxonomy (NCBI): domain Eukaryota; kingdom Viridiplantae; phylum Streptophyta; class Magnoliopsida; order Ranunculales; family Papaveraceae; genus Eschscholzia; species Eschscholzia californica. Next base: position 593,344 of record BEHA01050368.1, on the reverse strand, counting down.
ACTAATTTCTATGTAGATTTCTACAAATTGAAGAACGAAGTTAACAAGTTAAATTTTGATAACGTGAAGCTATGCAAGAAATAGTTCAAACGATATTTCAATAAACCTGATTCTTGCATCCGAAACTACCACAGTAAACCTAAAATATAGCATTTAAATCTCAAAATCAAATGAACACACTGATTTATTTCCAAAAATTTGAGGATCGAAGTCAACATGATATGAAGGAACGCGCTTACCAAAGAAGTAATTGTTGTTTTTATCCATTACAAAAGATTTCGGAAGTTGGATACCGTCTGAACTTAAAGTTGAACTTGAGGCCGCCATTAATTTACAACAGTTGATATGCCTCTCTCTCTCTCTCTCGATTCTCTCTCTCTCTCTCTCGATTCTCACTATCTCTATCTTCGTCCCTGTCTGGAGTCGTCAGTTCATTATAGGGTTTTTTGGTATCCATTTCCATTAAAGGTCTGTTCATCTCTCTCTAGATCTGTTCTAGAGAGAGAGAAAAGAAAAAAAAAAATTTAGAGAGAGAGGAGGGAGAGAATTAATTAATTTTTTTTTTATGTTTGAAGGTCGCCGGCCGAAAAATTGGCCGGCCGGCGACTCACCGGAGAAGATGATGAGGTGGAGAAGATGAAGTGGCAGAGAGAGGTGATGAGATGGAGGAGCTTTTTTATAGCATTTTCTAAAATTAGAAGCCCCTTAGCAATAAAAATAAACATAAAAAGTCAATCTTATTTGACTAGTTTTAAGAAAAGTCTTTATTCCCCGGAGAATTTTCTTTATTCCCCAAAGCCGCGGCCAATAAAAACTTTACACTGAAGGAACAAAATAGGTATCAGTCTCAAACCGGAGCAACTTTTTTATGTTTGATAGCAGGCCCGTGCGGTGCCTAGTGCGAGCAGGGCACCCGCACAAGGTCCCCCACCCACATGGGGCCCAAAAAATATTTAGTTTCCAACTTCTATATTGTTGCCTGTTTTGTTTGTTTGTAAGTAGAAAAACAAAGAGAGTTTTAAAAAGTCACCCAAAAAGGAAGTTAGGAATTTAGGATATATCCTTCAGGGAGATTTGCTGTTTGGACCCCCTTTCATATAATCCACTTGCTGTTTGGACTCCCTTTTTCCAGAGTTGCATTTTGGACTCCCTTTTGACAGAATCAAAAAAGAATATTCCGTCTCTGAAGTTACACTTTAGATAATTCCCAAATTATCCTCACATAATTAATATTGCACTTAGGACCCCCTATTTTATTTAACTCAACAACTTGATGGTGGCTGCCACGTGTACGGAAGTTTGGAGTTGGAGTCCAAATAATCAGACCATAGACCCGTCTGGCCCGACTCTACCAGGGTAAAATTGAAGTCCCACTTAACTCTATCTTCTTCTTCCATTGTGAGTTTGTTTCCAAGCTCATCTTCTACATTTTTTTAGAGACAACCCTAATCACCAATCAAGAGGATAGAGAAGATGAAGGTCATTCCACCACCAGCACCACCATGAACAGAACGACCAACATCTTTGGAGGAGGCATTCGAAGAGGTCTACGAAATCAGATTCATCTGATTCCACTGATGATGATAGCTTCCCATCACCTAAGACTGGTACTACATTCGCCACCACTACCAGAAAGAGGTGTGGGTTCCCAATTTCAGAACCAGATGGCAGGCGTGAGGGGCCGAAGTGACAAGAACAATAGTGAAACTGGGCGAAGTATATGAGAAGGTAGAAAGATGCAAGTTGCGGGCAGTGGTATAAATGGAGCATGAGAGGATGGAGTTGAAGAAGGAAATTGAAGTGCAGAGAATGCATCTCTTCAAAAAGAAACAATTGGAACTCTCTCCCAGCTTGGCCAGAAGAAGAGATAGCAGAGAATGATGATGATGATGATGATGGGGTTGGGGGGTTGAATATTAATGGGATGAATGACTCAGTAGTAGTAGTAGATTATAAATTGCTAGGTAGATTTGATGGAGGACTGAGCTTCTTCTTCTGTCTCATTTGAAATTGTTAATTGTTAAATGTACTTTATTATATGTTTTTTGTGATTGCTATTCAGACAAGCATTATTCCTCCTATTGTTATTGCAGTTAGTAATTTTGCTGTTTGGTGTGAATTAGGTGTCATTTCTGATAGTTTTTGGGTTATTGGTTTTGATTGATCTGCTTTCATGATTATTGGGTTAATGGGTATTTGGAATTTGATAAGTTGGAGGTGATTTTAGTAATGAGTTGATGAGAGTTTAGAGAGAGAAAGTGGGGATTTGGGAGTGAGAGTGGGGAAGGGTTTGTGAGAGAGATTTATAGAGAGAGAAAGTGTTTTTTTTTTTTTTGCATAAAAGAGAGAGAAAGTGTTTGGGGAGGAGAGTGGAGGATGAAGAAGATTGGGGGTGTTTGAATGAATGACAAGAGTAATAATTTTACTGAGTTTGTTAATGCTTCTTTAGTTAAAAAAAAAAAAAGAGGTTTGTAGATGTGAGGCCTTATTTGATTTTAATTGAGTTTCATCGTCTGGTTTAATTAGATTTTGTTCTTTTCATGGTCCATTTTGTGTATAATTTCAGTCTATAATTGAAGTGCTTTCTCTAAATTAATCTGGGTGGGGTGGAAGACATGATATTGACCATTCAATTTCAAGATGGTCTCTCTGTAAACAAGGTGCTAGGAGAATGGAGAAGAAGATAAAGGAGGACGTGTTGGGGGGGTGGGGGGGTTGGTGTGGGGAAGGAAGGTAGATGGAGAAGATGAAGCTACATTTTGGTTTCCCTTCCTGACTTTTAGATGGGAATCGGGTTCATTCTATCAGGGTTCGGACTCGCGGGTCATATGTTTAGGGTTAGTTAATTTGTGAGTTAAGAAATAAGTTGGGTTAGGTTATGTAGAGGGGTGAATTTGTGAGTTAAGAAATAAGTTGGGTTAGGTTATGTAGAGGGGTGAATTTGTGAGTTAAGAAATAAGTTGGGTTAGGTTATGTAGAGGGGTGAAATAGTATTTCCCATATACTTAGGGTGAAATAGTATTTCCCATATACTTAGGGTAAAATCGTCTTTTCATCCCCAAAATATTTTTGAACTGTTATACATAACTATTTATTTGAAAAAGGGAGTCCAAAATGCAACTCTGGAAAAAGGGAGTCCAAACCGCAAGTGAATTATATGAAAGGGGGTCCAAACAGTAAATCTCCCTATCCTTCATAAAAAAAAAGGAATTTAGGATATATATATACGTACAGGTAACTAGGGAGCCCACTCTCAATTAAGAGTCTAATGCATTTCTTTCTCTTTCTACTTTCCTTTCCCTTTCTACTTACTATTTCTCTCTCTAGTTTCCTTTTTCTTCTTTTGCACTTTTCTCTCCTTTCCTTACAAGGAAATAACCTTAAACTTTCCTAGATATTAAAAAAGTGGGTCGGTTTATTTTTAGAACCGGTTTAGTTGGTTTAGAGTTTTGTTTTAGTTAACTTTTTTTTTATAAATTGTAGGTGCAACAACTTTTTCATTATCCTACCTAAGTCTTCTTCCAAATTACTACTAGTGTATGGGTAGTGTGTTCTTTATGAGTGCATTATTCTACAAACTTAAATTGAAGTTGAAATAATTGCATCAATATCTGCGGGTAATATATCTTTTTTTTTCTATTTTTATTTCTCTTCTTGTTGTTATTTAGTCGTTATAATTTGTTTTTGATGAAACTAGACAATCGCCTTAATTTCTTAGCTGTTAGAGCAATAATTCATTGTGGTTACATCAGTCGCTTTAATTTAATCGTTATAATTTCTCTATCAGATTAATTCTTTAGTATTTTTTTAAAGAAATATCCAACTAGGTTTACGATTTTATATTTTAATAATTTATATTATATTATTATTGATAAGCTATTTTATTCATGTAGTTATAATACATGGCACCAAAAAAATACAAATCTGGAAATTTCAAGAGGCAAGAGAAAAATTGATAAAATCACAAAGAGGAGCTCTTGATAAATTTATTATAAGAGAACAACAACCAATTTTGACTAAAGAGTCAGTAGCTGAGCAAAATAATGAAGAATCAACTACAGTCCAGGTTGAAGACGAAAATAATGGTGATCATAATATGGTTAATGGTGGGAGTTCCGCAAACGTGGATGTTGATGACGAGTTTGACGGTGGTATTCCTAATCATGATTTACATGAGTCAGTTGACGAACCAACTGGTGAAATTCCCGATAATATTTATGATCCGAAAATTTTCGATTGTCTTGCTGGAAAATGGAGAGATCTATTAGTTGAAAAAAGTCCAATTAGAGACCTATCACTAAAGAAAGGTCCTAAAGATAAGGCAAATAGATGTTTTTCGTCAAAATTTTACACTAGACAATTACCAAATGGAGAAAAACATGATAGAATTTGGCTAGTGTACTCAAAAGATGACGATAGAGTTTTCTGCTTTTGTTGCAAATTGTTCAAAAAAAAAACTCTCAAAAAATCAGTTAGCAAATGATGGTTACGGAGACTGGAGACATCTTAGTGAGATGCTTAAAGAACATGAGCTTAGCAGTGACCATATATCTAACATGGCCACCTGGATTCAATTGCAGCTTCGATTTCAAAATAAGCATACCATTGATCAAGCTATACAAGACTCAATTCAAAAAGAAAAAGATCAGAGGAGATTCTTGTTACAAAGGTTGATTTCAGTAGTAAAATATCATTCGAAGTATAATCTCGCATTTCGTTGAACTAACCACAAGATTGGTCAAGAATGCAATGGAAATTTTGTGGGTCTTGTTGAGATGTTGGCAGAACATGATCCATTGATGAAAGAACATCTTCGTCGGATTCAAGACAATGAAGTTCGACATCATTATCTTAGTAATCGCATTCAAAACGAATTGATTCAATTATTATCTTCTAAAGTTAGAGATGCGATTCTTAAAAAGGTGAGAGAAGCAAAATATTATTCCGTTATACTTGATTACACTGTCAATCACCAAGAACAAATGACTTTGGTTTTGAGGTGTGTTGATATGTCTGCAAGTCCTGTGAAAATAGAAGAATACTTTGTACAATTTTTGATTGTCAATGATACATCTGGATCACGACTCTTTGAAGAGTTACAAACAACATTAAAGACTTTAGATCTTAAGATTGATGATGTGAGAGGTCAAGGATATGACAATGGATCAAATATGAAAGGGTGCAAACAAGGTATATAAAGAAGACTTTTAGATATAAATCCGCGAGCATTCTATACTGCATGTGGTTATCATAGTTTGAACTTAACTCTCTGTGACATAGCTAATTGTCATGGTAAAGCGAAAGACTTATTCGGAGTAGTGCAACGAATTTATTCTTTGCTTGCAAATTCTACAAAGCGTTGGCAAATTTTAAAAGATAATTTGAAAGGCGTTACTCTGAAATCATTGTCGACTACACGTTAGGAGAGTCGTGTTGATAGTATTAAGGCAATCATAACCCAACCTCTACAAATTAGAGAAGCTTTACTTCAACTTGCAGAAAGTGACGTTGAACCTAAACTAAGTAGTGAGGCAAGATCAATAGCAAGATTTGAATTTGATAATTTTGAGTTTTTACTAAGTCTAACAATTTGGTACAACTTATTGGTAGCAGTTAATAAGGTAAGCAAACGTTTGCAAACAAAGGAGATACATATTGACGTTGCTATAGAGTTAATAAAAGGGTTGATTGAGTATCTGAAGATGTATAGAGAAACCGGATTCGAAGAGACCATGGTTGATGCTAAGAGAATGGCTATTGAAATGCAAGTTGACCCAGTTTTTTTCTGAGAGGCATGAAATTCGTCGAAAAAGACATTTTGATGAGACTGGTGATGGATCATCACAATTAATTCCACCATCAGGTAAAGAAAGTTTTAGAGTTCATTATTTCATTTATTAGTAGATTAAGCTATTGGTTCATTAGAGAGAAGATTTGAACAATATCAAAAATATGAGAAAATTTTTGGCTTTTTGTTGAGACCGGAAAAGTTAAGTGGGTATGGTGTTGAGGAATTAAATCTTGTTGTCATAATCTTTCAAATAGTTTGAAGAAAGAACATTTTGATGTTGAAGCAGATGACTTGTTTATGGAGTTAAAACTCTTGCAAACTATTTTTCCAAGAGAGATTACGAAAGCTACTGATGTATTAGATTTTTTGAAGAAGATGAATTGGTTTCCAGCTAGTAGCATTGCTTAAAGAATTTTATTGACTATACCAGTCATAGTTGCATCAGCTGAAAGGAGTTTCTCAAAGTTAAAGCTCTTAAAATCATACTTGAGATCAAGCATGTCGCAAGACAGACTAAATGGATTAGCTTTGCTCAGCATTGAAAGCGGGTTCTTAGAGAAGATTGATTACGAACATTTAGTTGATGATTTTGCTTCAAAAAATGCAAGGAGAAAAAATTTAAAGTAATATTTTTTGCTTCAAATACTTTTTAAATACATTTTGAGTTGATAAATAAATCAATTATCTTTATAGTAAAATTATTTTGAATTTGTTATCATTTTGTGTGTAATTTTTTTATATTTTGATTATACGAAGGGGCCCAAACAAAATTTTTGCACTGGACCCCCAAATTCTTAGGCACAGCCCTGTTTGATAGTTTTAAGAAAAAAATATGTGCATATGAACATCCGGATTTGTTGTAAAAGAAATAGTAGAGAGAGAAAAATAAGAAAAAAAAAATAGTCATGTACAACGAACGAAGGAGAGAAAGTTTCATAACCATCACACGAGATTAACTTTGAATTGAAGAAGGCATTCAAAAGGTTAATAATTAATACTTTTAGTGATTTAATAGGGGAAGGTGAAAGCTAGGTCATTTATGTTGTATAAGTTAGAGTTTCTCCCAATTATATGTCTATGTGTCAGTCTAGTCAGTATGTAAGTGTATTGACTATGTCCAGTCATATTGATTGTATTTTAAGAAAAAATATGTGCATATGAACATCCATATTTGTTGTAAAGGAAATAGTAGAGAGAGAAAAATAAGAAAAAATAAGTAGTGAAGTACAATGAATGAAGGAGAGAAAGTTTCATAACCATCACAGGAGATTAACTTTGAATTGAATAAGGCATCCAAAAGGATAATAATACTTTTAGTGATTTAATAGGGGAAGGTGAAAGGTAGGTCATTTATGTTGTATAAGTTAGAGTTTGTCCCAATCATATGTCAATGTAGCAGTCTAATCAGCATGTAGGTTTATTGATTATGTCCCAGTCATATTGATTGTCATATTGATCTGTTTTATATAATAGATAATATATATATATATGTTATACACACATAAATACATACAAGCAAACATACATACAAGCAAACATACATACAATGTACATAGGTATTGTTAGGGGTGGGAAAACGGTCCAAGCACCCGAGACTCGGTCAGATCCGCCCGGACCGTTTACATCCGAAAACCGACTGCTACCCGAGCCAGGCGTACCCGACCCGATGGTTCGGGCTTATAGGGGCGGGACTCGGGTAGGCCCTCATATCCGAGTCCCGACCCGATTTACCCGTCCGATACCCGTCCGCCTTTACCCGCCAGCTACTCGATTGCTATAGAAAGCCTGATACCCGATTAAATGATCCGCCCGGCTACCTTTCTCAGGATCCGCGTGAAATTGTTTATGTCCAACGGCTGAGGTAGGGAGTCTCTTCAAATTAGATTTCAACCGTTGGACCTAATTAACTTGCCCCTTGATCTCCTATAAAAACCCTTCCCAAACAGAAACCCTAAAAGACCTAACCCTAATCACTCTCTCTCCGCCTCTCTCTCTCTAATATCCCTACCAGTAACCTCCAAGCCTCCATTAAACTAAACACTCATCTCATTTATTAATCATTTAATCTATTACCCTACTGTCTACTTCTTCATGTGGGGTCGAGTGAAGACGACAATGGTTAGTAAATTTATTTCTCCAATCTGCTTATACTATTATACTTCTTCATGTGGGTTACGAGTAAAGAGGATAAAAGATGATGTTGGGTACTTGGGTATACGCCGATGATCTCACGATCAAATAAGGCAGTTAAGCCTTTCAATTCATCTTAGAAATTAGTTAAAAATATTTATATTTATGTAGTTAGTTTTTCATTTTTATATGGTTGTATTTTTTTGATATGAGATTGAGATGGTTGTATTTTTTTTAATGAAGATGCTGACATGTATTTTTTTATTTTTAAGGTTGTAAGTTTGTTTATAATTTTGATAGTAGTGTTGTAATCTTTTACTTTACTGTAATCTTTTTTATTTTATTTTTATGATTTGTTATTATGAAGATTTAGGATTTAATAAATCAGATATGTAATCGGGTAGTTGATAGATTTTTCAGAAGTGGAGTGTTTGAACTGAAAAGACTAGAGCTAAACGAAAAGCAAATACCGACTATATCGGTAATTCCTTCTTTCGGATTAACCGAGATAGACAAAGGATAATGGAGTCGGGGCGAGAATAAATTCACTTTTCTTAAGACATTTTACACCCCCGTAACAATAACAATCGTTCGGGTGTATGCCTTCGGGATACAACGATTATCTTTTCAGAATTTAAGATGGTACTTCTATATTCTGAAAGCGGACGAACCTTCGTAAATAATATGAGCGCTTGATTGAGGCGAGTAGATCTTCTAGACACTCGGATACTTCTCTCTTTAGAATTCCAGACACACCAGAATATTTTTAAAATCAAAAATATATTCCAGACACACTAGAATACTGATTTTGAAATAGAAGAAAAGAAATTAAACGTAATTCATTCGGAGACTTCTTTCTTATTTGATCTAGATATACTAGAGTACTTCCAAATCAGATTTACATTCCAAACACACCAAAATACTGATTTTTAAAAGATAAGAAAAGAAGAGAATGAATTTGATGAGAATTAGAATGGTTTTGGGTTGTTTATATAGGAATTGAATGGGTATATGTGTCTACTAGGCTATTAGGACACAACTGTTCGGAACTAGGGACTAAACTTGAAGTCTGGATCAAGCTTAGTGTCGGTTGCAATTTGATCAGTTAAATCTGGCTTGAAAACATGGAGAGAACGTCCTCCATCTGATCAATACCGACATTGTGCCTAACAGATGAGAAATCTGGTCGTTGGATACAGATATAGGTGTAGCCCACCAGCTGCCTGGCGCGGGTCTAACACGCACCGTTTGATCCGCAAGGATCCAATGCCTCTAGCAGCCGCCCGAAGCTATCCTGACTAGCTTTAACGCGCGTCGTTCGATCTAAAACAATCCCGCGGAGTAAAAACGAGCCTTCCAGATCTGGGTGTGCTTGCTTCGCTCAACCGGCCCCCTATTTTACTTGTCCAACTTGACGCTTTAGTCTCTATTTCAACCGATCATCGTCTAAACATAAAACTTGAATTTCTCATTCATCTGAAATCGAATTTGAGTGGTTCTTGGCTTTAAATTGAAGAGCTCGACGAGACGAACATAATAGCACATTTAGTTTCCGAGTTTGACGAGTCGGGTCGAGCCAAAGTCGGATCTGATTCCAACAATTCCCCACATAAATGAAAATTCGAGGTTTACTATGATATATATATATATATACTATACTGACATACTGACACTAACAGAGCTCATATGTGGAACTTCGCTGCATCGGAAGAAGATAATCTTTCGACTTTTAACCTTTTCTAGTGAATAACTACAAGGTCTACAAGGACGCCAGTGAACTTTTCGCCTTGAACTGAGTTTTGAGAATTGTAAACCAAAATAGTTATCACATAGCTAATCCCTTACTTACTTAGGTTCTCGGTTGTGTTCATTTCGGCCCTGAACAATCCCGATTTCATACGTGCTTTAGAGAAGTCGGCCTAGACGACCTTCCCATAGAACTGGCATCAATTCACACACATATAGGTTATCCGTAATAAGGTATCCTGCTATACCTCAGATTAGAATCAAATTCTAAGTTTTCGGATTTATTAAAAGCTCAATGGTTAGCCTCTCAATGCAGGTAACACTGTTTTCATCCTAGGAATGGGGAAGAGATAGAAATCTCTTATAATGTTATTGTCGAGTCAGGTAATAGCTTCAATTGCCCTTAGAACCTAGATCGTGGGATCTCCAGTCATCTAGGTAGGGTTTCACCATGCCTTTACTCATTTACTTTAGGCGTTTTTTCCACATTCCCCTTGATGATGTAATTTCAACTCTCTTGTTCACCCTTTGTTCTATACGGATCCACCAGGTAACTTCGGATTTAACATAATTTAAATTATGCATTCTTTGAGAGCAATTGCTTTACGGTGCTAGTCTATTTGTTTTGAATTCTCTAGACTTATCGTATTAGTGCCTACGCAACTACTACTTAGGTGTATTGTGTGCACTGGCTTCAATCACAAACAAATATCCTCCAGAAAGTTCACTTACTTCCTTTGCTTTCTCTAGACCAATGAATCCATCAAGGCCTTTAGGATCACATTTTTGTTCCAGCTATGCACCTATGCCCTTTGAGGATTTTTTGTGATATCATAGCCCTTAGTGATTTTTCAAATCCACTGTTAGACTTTGCATTTGAGATTTGAGTGTTGTCATATCTACATTTATTTTTATTTTATGATATGTACAACCAAATTATACGAGTCTACTCAGATACCTAAGAACTATTTGTCACTCAGATAACACTTTCTTGAATTTGTTTAAATTCAAATATTTATGCTTATCGTGGTCCTTGAGTGGTTATTCTGTCATTATTTTTCTAACCATGCACTTTAGATTATCAATCATGAGTAACGATTCAATCTGGAAGAACATTGGGACCATATCTACTCAAATACTTCTATATTCCTAACTAGTATCATCTGTTATTTTGAATAGATGATTCACGGTTGATCTTGTTACTTAGTTTCGAGTTAGAAAGAGAAGTTCTTTTCATTTGTGTTTTTCCAGACTTGTTGAGTGAATTAGACATTCACATCATCACTTATATTCACATACTTTATTTCATAATCTTGTCACAACTTGGTGAATATAATTATAGTTCTTAGTTCAATGAAACCATATCGACGAAACTTCCTTTTTGGCTAAATCTGGTTTCTGAGGTACTCCATAATTTCCCTCTTCCCACGTCTTTATGACGTTATATCTTTAGGAGAATTTGGAGACCTATATGCCATTTATTTCTTTTAATTGGTTTTTCGATTCTTTTTCGGTTCCCCTCACATTTTAAGAATATTTTCTCTTACTCATCAACATAAATGGAATCTTACAATATTCCATATAGGGTACCATCCAGATACTTAACAATATATACCCTCACCGTTTAGGGTTAACCAGTGCATTCTCCTTTTTTCACAAAACTATTTTCTTACACAACTCCTTTAGTGTACCAGTTTTTAGTTTTGTTCTATAAATGATAATTTACGATCATTAGAACCTTTGAAATTTAGCATAAGGTGAATTTCTCTTTAAACTCTTTTCTTAAGTTATATGACTTAACATATATACTTGCTTGATAGGTTCAAAACTATCACATGACCACTAAATTTTCGTCTCTAGATTTCGTTCCCACTCTTGACCCAGAAATCTTATTAAGACCCTTGAATTTACTATTCGAGTCACGTCTAAACCGAATGACGTACCATTTAACTTTTGTGTCTTGTCAACCTTAACTCCCTTATCTATCCAAGGAGACTAGGTTGCCCATGAGGATTTATGAAGGACCATTCTGTAACTTATACAGAATTAGGGACTTATTTACAAAGAATTAAGGATTTATAATATCCACTAATCCTGAGCCCTTTAGTAAAGGTTCTTTCTGTAAATTTTTCTGTCAACATGTCCGAGGATCCTTTTGTTATTCCCAGACAGATCTAAGGACCTGCCCAAGAAATTATATAGATTTAGTCTAAATATGTTATGCGAAATAACTTACTTTCTCGAAGACAAGTTTAATTTTAGAAGTTTACATTCTCCATCAACTTTGTATTCGAGACGGTTTCACGAAGTTTTTATTATCTTAGACTGATGAACTCTTTCGAACACTTCATCGTCTTGCAGTTCTTTGTATGACGAGAACATTCTGTCGTCGGCCTTGTGTAAACCATTTAGGTTTTGACATTTGGCTTGACACACTTCTCCACTCACTTATGCGGTTGTCTTCTTCGATTTGTCATCGAATTGAACCTTTAGGATCAAGTATTCAAGACTTGTGCCAACGTCATTGATGTCTCTCTGTATTCTTGATAGCCGGTTTCACACCCAGTATTTATGTCGATACTCAGGGTGTAGCTTGGCTCTCTGATGCCTCTAAAACCGAGAAGATATTTAAGAGTCATCACCAAAGTCAACATTCATGGTCATCATGTGTTGAACCTTATTTGTGCCCACGACTAGTAATAACCTTTAGTGAAATATTTCACAATACCTAGCGAGATAAGATGGATCGTCGTTTTCAATCTCCACTGATCGAATTCTATCCCTTTTAACCTTCTGTTATTTCGCTCTCTTATACCAAAAGAATCGTCGTTTGATGAACTATGCCATTCTTGGCACATATCTCGATGAAAGGAGATTCATACTCTTCCCCTCATTTCTCAAAGCCTCAATCTTTTTATAAAGTTGAGTTTCTACTTTAGTTTAATAAAGCTCGAACTTTTCGCTTGCTTCGTCCTTACCCCTTAGTAAGTAATATAACAGAACCAAGTGGAGTCATTGATAAAGGTGATGAAGTACCTTTTTCCACCTCATGTTTGAACCATCTTTAGGTTACAGAGTTCACTATGAATTAAGTCTAAAGACTTGAACGGCGTCTTAGTCATTTTTTTTACTCTACACATGTTTCACATGTTCGTCTTGAGTCAATTTCGAGTTTCAGAATTAACTTAAAGTTCATTAATTTCTTTAATGACTTATTATTCACATGTCCTAGTCTTTCGTGATAAACATTGGAGGACTCGACAATATACGCATAATTATTAATCTCATTAATAATAGGTGACTTCGACATTACAGGGGTAACATTTAATTTAAATAACCCCCCCCCACATAAATAGCCCTTCCCAGTATATATCCTTTTTCTTAAATAGGATAAAGATATCTGACAGAAAGATTAGTCAGAACTCGTTCTCACTTAGAAGGGAACAAGAAATCAAATTCTTTCGAATGATTGGAGTATGGATTACATCGGGCAAAGTCACTTCTATATCTGAAGTGAATTTTAGCACGATATCCCCCTGGCATTTGACTTGGGTGGTCGAGTCGTTTTCCTTGAATAAGGTCTCTCCTTTTGCTAACTCCGTATAGGAAGAAAATAGGCTTTTGTCACTATAAATGTGACGACTTGTCCCAGTGTCGACCCACCATTCTCTCTTGTTGTTAACCAGGTTAACTTCATATACCACTGCACAAAGGTTCATCTTCTGAAGTTTCTCAAACACTTTTTCGATTTCAGTAGTCATAAGACAGTGATTCTGATTTTCGTTGTCTTTTACAAATGAAGCTTGGTTCTTAACATTTTCATCTCGATTGCCATATGTGGAGCGACAATATTTGGCTAGGTGGCCCCGCTTTCCACAGTTGTAGCATTGGCCAAATTTTTTCTTCGGCTTGCCTCCGTTTTGAGACGGATGTTTGCGCTTCAGGGTGAAGTCAGTTCCCTTGAACTTCTCTAGGTTTTCCACGTATGTGGTGTTAGGCTGAAGAACCCGTAGGGTCGTTCTGGTTATTGCCATTTTTCTGAAACACACAAAAAAAATAAATCAGATCAAAATCTTATAACCAGAGAAATAATCGTTTTGAAATATCTTAAGATTGTTGTTCCTCTGGTTAGGGTTTGACTTTTGAGTTCACTTTATCTCTAACTTGTCTTGATTAAGACAGAGTCTGGATTGAAGTAGGGAACTTCCTTTCTCTAAGTTATAGAGAGATAAACGAAAAGAGAATACCGACTTTATCAGTAATTCCTTCTTTCGAATTAACCGAGATAGACAAAGGATAATGGAGTCGGGGCGAGAATAAATTCACTTTTCTTAAGATATTTTACACCCCCGTAACAATAACAATCGTTCGGGTGTATGCCTTCGGGATACAACGATTATCTTTTCAGAATTTAAGATGGTACTTCTATATTCTGAAAGCGGACGAACCTTCGTAAATAATATGAGCGCTTGATTGAGGCGAGTAGATCTTCTAGACACTCGGATACTTCTCTCTTTGGAATTCCAGACACACCAGAATATTTTTAAAATCAGAAATATATTCCAGACACACTAGAATACTGATTTCGAAAGAGAAGAGAAGAAATTAAACGTTATTCATTCGGAGACTTCTTTTTTATTTGATCTAGATATACTAGAGTACTTCCAAATCAGATTTATATTCCAAACACACCAAAATACTGATTTTTAGAAGATAAGAAAAGAAGAGAATGAATTCGATGAGAATTAGAATGGTTTTGGGTTGTTTATATAGGAATTGAATGGTTATATGTGTCTACTATGTTATTAGGACACAACTGTTCGGAATTAGGGACTAAACTTGAAGGTCGCGGCTTTGGAGAATAAAAAAACTTCTTCCGGGAATAAAGACTTAGTCAGTCAAGGTTGACTTAGGGGGAATATTTAGTTTTTTATCCAAAAATAAATTTGATAGTTTTTTAGCCCTTAGTCTTCATCATCTTCAACTCACCTTCACCACCATAATTTCCGGTCACCGGCAACATAATTATCGGCCACCACCATTTTGTTCTCTCCCCTCTCTTTCTCTTTACTTATCTTTTTCATCTATTCTTATTTCTCTCTAGAAATCCCGTTAAATCTCAGATCAGATCTGCTAGAACCGTCCAACTTAGTACTGAAATCTTAAAAGAAATTGATTTGTTGTTAGGAGGTTTGTTTTTTAATTCCAGCGCCTAAATGCTTCCCCACACAAGACATAGAGTATGAGAAACTTTTACCAAACTTTAATAATCTTAAAAGAATCATGGATTGAAAAGCAGGGGGGAAAGGGATTTTAGAGAGAGAAAGATATTACCCTAGTAGATCCGAAATTTGATGGTTTTTAGAGAAAGAACGAGATAAAAAAAGAAGAGAGAGAAAGAGATAAAAAGGAAGAGAGAAAGGGGGAGGAGAGCATGAAATGATGGTGGCCAAACACTTTCTCTTTCCTTAGGATTGTTACCTTTGATTTCATTCTATTAGGGTTGTGTAGAAATTTCTAAATCTGATTTCAAAAGTGAGAATACAAAGACGGCGATGACAAATTATTGTAGCTTCTTCACAACCAATTATGTTGTTGGTGACCCGAAATTATGGTGGTGGTCAGGATTTTAGTGTGAAAGTGAGTTGAAGATGATGAAGACTAAGGGCTAAAAAGCTATCAAATTTATTTTTGGACTAAAAACTAAATATCCCCCCTAAGTCAACCTTGACTGACTAAGTCTTTATCCCCCGGAGAGTTTTTTTATTCCCCAAAGCTGCGGCCAACTTGAAGTCTGGATCAAGTTTAGTGTCGGTTGCAATCTGATCCGTTAAATCTGACTTGAAAACACGAAAAGAACGTTCTCCATCCGATCAATACCGACATGTGCCCAACAAATGAGAAATCTTGTTGTTGGATGAAGCTATGGGCATAGCCCACCTACTGCCCGACGCGGGTCTAACATGTACCGTTGGATCCTTGCGGATCCAATGCCTCTAGCAGCCGCCTGAAACTATCCCGACTAGCTTCGACGTGCACCATTCGATCTGAAGCAATCTCACGGAGTGAACGCGAGCCCAAACCTGGACATCCTCGCTTCGCTCAAACGACCCCCTATTTGACTTGTCCAACTTGACGCTTTAGTTCCTATTTCAACCGATCATCGTCAAAACTTTAAACTTGAATCTCTCATTCATCCGAAATCGGAGCTGACTTTGGCTCGACCCGACTCGTCAAACTCAGAAACCGAACGCGCCATTGCGTTCGTTTCGTCGAGCTCTTCAATTTATAGCCAAAAATCACTCAAATCCAATTCCGGATGAATGAGAAATTCAAGTTTAAAGTTTGGACGAAGATCAGTTGAATTAGGGACTAAATCTACAAAAAGGACAAAGTCAGTTTGGGGGCATTTGAGCGAAGCGAGCACGTCGAAGAGCTGGACGGCTCGCGTTCACTCCGCGGAATTGCCTGAGATCGAACGGTTGCGTGCATAGTCTTTCGGGACAACTTCTGGCAGCTACGTGGTGCTTTGGATCAGCGAGATCCTACGGCGCCCGCCTCGTCCGCGTCGGGCAGCCAGTGGGCTAAGCCCAGATCTCTGATGTAACGGTCATTCTCGCGATCTGTTGGGCGCGCGTTGGGATTGATCTAAGGGTACGCGTTCCTTCCGAGAATTTGACCAAGATCTCACGGTCTATAACCCAACCGACTATATAACTGACTCAGATTTCGTTTCAAGTCCTCAAAATGAAGAGATATGTCTCTTCAACCCAACAAACACATGAGCCTATTCAATTCCTATATAAACAACCCAAAACCATTCCAATTTTCAATCAATTCATTCTCTTCTTTTCTTCTCTTCTCTTCTAACAATTAGAGGTTCTGGTTTGCCTAGAATATCTAGAAAAAGGAAGAAAGAAGTTTTGAGTGAAGTGATAATCATATAGCATCTCGGACATCAAATTCATTATCTTCTTCTCTTCTCTTCTCTTCTAACAATTAGAGGTTCTGGTTTGCCTAGAATATCTGATTAAGAAGTAATTCTAGAGTATCTGGTTTTCCTAAAATATCTAGAAGAAAAAGGAAAAAAGAAGTTTCGAGTGAATTTTTAAAGCGTCTAGAAGATCATTCGCATAAGTCCAAGAGCTCATAATACTTACGAAAGTTCGTGCGCTTTCAGAATACAGAAGTACCATCTTAAAATTCTGAAAGTAAAGTCGTTGTATCCCAAAGTCATACACCCTAACATTTAGTACTGTTACGGGGGTGTAAAATGTCTTAAGGAAAGAGAATTTATTCTCGCCTCGACTCCATTATCTTTTGTTTATCTCGGTTAATCCGAAAGAAGTAACTACTGATAAAGTCGGTATTCACTTATCGTTTATCTCTCTATAACTTAGAGAAAGGAAGTTCCCTACTTCAACCCAGACTCTGTCTTAACCAAGACAAGACAGAGACAAATCATCTTATCGACTGATAACCAGAGGAACAACAAAAGGTCTGGCTGAATCCGCCTTCAGCTTTCGGGTTCCCGTGGGCTCTAACACACTCGGGTACCCGTGAAGACTTTCGGGCTTCCAGACTTTTTCCCAGCCCTATTCACACACCTCCTTCTTCCCTATTTTTGTCGGCGACTTCATCGTACACCACTATCGACTACCGTCAAGCTCTCTCTCTCTTTCACAGCCCTATTCACACACCTCCTTCTTCCCTATTTTTGTCGGCGACTTCATCGTACACCACTACCGACTACCGTCAAGCTCTCTCTCTCTTTTTCCCTCTTCCTCTGCTCCCTCTAGAGTTTTAAGTAAAACCCTATTATCCTTCTCGAGGGTTTCAAAACCTTCGACCTTCACGAGTTTTGTCGAAAATCATCATAGAGTTTCACTTGATACTCTGAGTCTCGGAGAGAAGGAGGAGGAGAGAAAGAGAGTATATGAGAGAGAGAGAGAGAGAGAGAGAGAGAGAGAGAAGGAGGAGGAGAGAAAGAGAGTATATGAGAGAAAGAGAGTATATGAGAGAGAGAGAGGTGCCGGTGGGTGTGTGAATATCATCTGTGGGATGAATTGTAAAAATGTTATGCGTGTATAAAATTTCCCAAATTCTAAAGCCACCTTAAACTGGTTATAGGCACCTAACCTTGTCCAGTTTTTCTTAGCAATCTAGAAGAGGTAGGTACATACCGTAAGTGTTTTTTTTTTTGTTTGAAATGGTTCTTCAAACATATTTTATGGGCTTCAACAAAAAAAACATATTTTATGGTTCAATAATTGATCATACTATTTATAAGAGGTAATTTCTAGAAAGGTCAAAATAATATTGAAAATGAGTAGAAAAGCACAAAACATTTGAAAATTATTATTCAGGTCAAAAAGTGTGCAAATACTAAAATACCCTTTTTGTCATTTTGTGTAACTAAATTCTTTTATTTTTCTTTAAATTTTAAATCGAATAACTTTTGTTTGAGATGTCGGATTTCTATAAAAATTATATATTTAGAAATGATTTTTCATTAGCTTTCTAACAAGATCGACTTTCAATATTTTTTTCAAAAAAAAAAACCCAGAAAAAAACGGCGTTTTTTCCTTTACGTTTTTCTGCAAACGTGTTTGCAACAATCTGTTATGCAAACGTGTTTGCAAAAATCTTTTATGCAAACGTGTTTGCAAAAATCTGTTATGCAAACGTGTTTGCAACAATCTGTTATGCAAACGTGTTTGCAACAATCTGTTATGCAAACGTGTTTGCAACAATCTGTTATGCAAACGTGTTTGCAACAATCTGTTATGGAAACGTGTGTTTGCATAATGTAAACTGCAAATGTGTTTGCAAAATATAGATTGCAAACATGATTTGCAAGCTTTGCAGAATATCATTTTGAGTTGCATATATTGCAAACTCGATTTGCAAATCGAGAATATAAACTAAGAGTATGTGTCTACGAAATTTTGAGTTTGGAATTGATTTCATCATTCATCATATAAAACTCATGAAGAAATTTTGTGATCGAGTTTAAGATCAAACCTTCAAAATTTTTGTTATTTTTCTACTTTAAGATTACACCTTCAATACTTCAGGATGAAATAATGTAGAGAGGGGGAGAAACTTGATCAATGAATATATACATAAACACACCAAGAAACAAGAAGAAAGAAACAAATGAATAATAGGTCAATGCAAAATCGAGGCAAATAATGGAGCCATTCATGGTTTATCGAACGCTTTTGAGAAGGTTTCATATCTCTAGACATGATTCAATTCCCTGTAGTTGCATTTTTTTAAACATTTTATCGAACACCTTCTGAGCAATATCTATATCACCAAGTTTTGACAAATCCGTTGTGTAACACGAGCGCCTTGTGATGCAGCTTGTTGAGTTAATGCTAATCCGATACCACTGATCCACCAGTAATGAAGACATAGCGGTTTTTGAGTTGGATCTTAACTGGTCTAGAGCAAACAATTATAGTTTTGTTTTTGAATGAAAGCTTTATGTCCTGATACCACAGTAGGAAATATAGTTGTTTAAGCAAAATAACCCATAAACCTGCTACCCCAAATAAACATACTAACCAGCAATTGAAGTTATTAAGTATGTCAACTCCTCCTTAGGAAGTGGATGGAGCAACAAAAAGTAATATAACCCGATTATTTTGGAAGAACTATCATAAAGAATTACTGTGTGCAATTAAGAAAGAATGTATTGAGTGGGGAAGTCAACAATTTACCTTTTTGCACTCTTGGATCCCGGAATTGCATCTTCAACTTTTGACAAATCCGCTATGTAATATGAGCGCCAAAGAAGCAAAACAGTTTTAGAGTTTAGCTGCCACATCCAGCAATCAGTTCTTTCACAAATTGAAGCAGGGCCAATCATCACGGGCAGCTTCTACCTCCTCTCAGAGCTCAAGGTTGATGAACTCGTATCAACAACTCGTAAGGGAGAGAAAACATCATCAATGTATAAAGACAACTGGCAAAAGTTGTGGGATGACACTGAACTAAGAACCAACTCCATCAACGTTAACCAATTAGAGTTCAAAACTGATCTTGAGTGGAATTTATAAAAGATAGTCATTTATCAACTTCCGGAAATTGCGTGAGCATAAATATTGTCTTGCCCGAGAACAAAAGCTGCATTTGCTGATATTGAAACTAGTTCCTGAATCTTTTCATTTGTGAATACTGCTTGGCTAGCTGAAATCTAGATAACACAAAACCGATAAGAAAACCATCAACTGAGAGACAAAATTTAGAAGACCTGCAGCTTTTGAGACAATTGATTTGCCAATCGAGAACATTAAGCTTGAACTACCACTTAAAAGCGATTTACCACTAGCAAACACATGTTTCGAAAGATTCATCCCTTGAATAGCAAACCATTTTGCCTTCTCAACTAGATCTTCCCTGCTAATAAGTAGTTCACTGAAAATGACATTTAACTCTGTATAAATCTGCCCCCATTCTCGGCTGCTAATAAGCTTTCTAAGACTCACAAGCTTTACAACATACAGGGACTGGCTCACCGGAACGGCCGAAGGTTCTGATGAGTTCACGGGAGGCGGAGTTCTCACAAAACGCTTAACCCCGGTAACGAGTTCAGTCAAGTTATACTGCATTGCCAAACCATCAATTTTTTCTGTCACGGTTTCGTAAAATTGTGCACTATACTTGTCCATTAATCTAGGAACATCGTTTTCTTCCATCCATTTCATAAAACCCATACTATCTGCATAGTTACTACTCTTCATGTGGGATTTTAGTGTAACTATAGAATCTTTACCCTCAACTCCTATCTTATAAGAGAAGAAAATCCCACCAACCAAAGATCCGACGATCATCCAAACAATCAACCCAATAGCCACAATGGTTTTCAACCTTTTAAGAATCCCACTAGTCAAGTAAGAACTCAACCTGTAACGGCGAAAACTAGTGCTTCTCAAACCAGCATTACTATTAGCAAATAAAAACCCTAAAAGTATAAGCGAAAGAGACCCATAACCACCAAATTGTTCATAAACAATCACAAATGCCCCAAATGCAACTAACCATCTAACAACTTTCGCAAAACCAGTTCTACTTTTCCCTGAAACTTGTACTTCATTTCGAATACGAGTTATTCGAAAAAGGGCATACTTTAAAGAGGGGTTGGGCAAAAGGTCCGTTTGTTTCTCCCAAACAAGAAGCAGGCCCACTGCCCACAAAGAATGAGGGGCAGGTCCACTAGTCACACCATTGGAGGAAATTACAACAATAACCAAATTTTTATTCTTATTTACATAGATTGCCACCCGAAATTACAGAAATGCCATTAATAAATCCCGTGTTTCACGTTTCTCTCTCTACACTATGTCCTCCACTTTCTCTCTCTACATTAATGCCGTCCTCTCCATCTCTCTCTCTCTCACAAATCTAAACTAATTTTTTTCTCTTTCTACAAATATTTTCTCTTCCTCTTCAAATACTTTATATCTTTGTGATTTTTTTTCTTTTGTTTTAAGTATAGTTTTTTTCTTAAAATCTGAAAGTTCTTTTCTTTTTTGGAAATATGTAATAGATATTACTTCTAAATTTTTTTCTGGTTTAGTAACAATTACGTTTTGATAACAAACTGTACAAAGAGAAATTTTTCTCATTCTTGGTAGTTTTTCATTAGTTTGTTTTCATATATTTTTGGTAGTTTCCCATTGATTTGATTCTATCTCTATATTTTTTTAAAATATATTTTCTCTCTCCAATCTTAACTTCTTTCCTTCTTTCAAACATTTTATCCTTATATGATAGAGAGTTTATAGGACATTCCTTCCAAAACGTAAATTACTTTCAAAGAAAATTTATGGGACATTTTTCTTTGTACTGTACATTTTTTTTATTTACTGGACACTTTTGTACCAGGAATTGTCTTTTGTACCGGGAATTTTCTTGTTTAGCGGGAATTATTTTATGTAATGACCATCTGGTTATGTACTAGACACTTTGTATTGGGATTTTTCTTGTGTACTAGGATTTTTTTTCCTGTACTAGGCATATGGTTATGTACGAGAAACTTTTGTTCTGGGAATATTTTTGTGCTCCAGGAATTGTTTTATGTACCACTCATTTAGTTATGTATTAGACACTTTTTGTACTAGAAATTTTCTTGTGTACCGGAAATTATTTTATGTACTGGGCATAGTATAACTTTTTATGTACTCTGCCTTCTTAACATGAACCAGGAATTTTTAAATGTACAGGACATTTGTGAATGTACTAGACATGTTCGAATGTACGGGACATTTGGTTATGTACTACACACTAGAAAAATATTCGAAGGAAACTTTAAGATGTTAGATACCGGGAATTTTCTTGTGTACCGAAAATTTTCTTGTCCACCAGGAAACTTTAAGGATAGTTTTTTCTTAAAATCTAAAAGTTCTTTTCTTTTTTGGAAATATGTAATAGATATTACTTCTAAATTTTTTTCTGGTTTAGTAACAATTACGTCTTGATAACAAACTGTACAAAGAGAATTTTTTCTCATTCTTGGTAGTTTTTCATTAGTTTGTTTCCATATATTTTTTGGTAGTTTCCCATTGATTTGATTCTATCTCTATATTTTTTTTAAATATATTTTCTCTCTCCAATCTTAACTTCTTTCCTTCTCTCAAACATTTTCTCCTTATATGATGGAGAGTTTATAAGACATTCATTCCAAAACGTAAATTACTTTCAAAGGAAATTTATGGGATATTTTTCTTTGTACTGTACATTAAATTTTCACTGAATCTGATTTTTATGTACTGGGCA
>BEHA01050368.1:558797-570746 GCA_002897215.1 Eschscholzia californica subsp. californica | reverse complement strand
ATATGTAGAAACATCAAAATGAGGTGTTTGCATATATTCAGTTGCAATATTTATAAATCTTTATGTCTACCACATATAGTTAAATGTTCATTTCTTGTATGTTTATGTTTGTTTAATGTTTCTGAATGTAATGACAATTGAGTTTTTGTCTGGTGCAAGGACACAACTGTTGCTGTACGAGAGAAAAAAAAGGTTGAGATTAAAGAGAAGGCTGTGGTTCAAGTGGGTAATCTCCACTTTTCTTAACTCTTCTCGACTTCTCGCTCTAAACTTTTCGACTTTTCTTGGCTCTTCACTGAATTATGTTTTGTTTTGGGCATTTTATATAATGTTACAGTCTAATTTTGCATGTGATATGGTGGAAAACATTTTTCAGCACGGTATGTTTGCATATTTTGGGTTGGTTTTAGGTTGTTCATATTTGTCTTAAGGTTCATAACTTTTCACAGATTTTATGTTTTTTTCGTTGCATATTCTTTGTTGCATTCACTAAACTATGACTTGTTTTGAACATATTCTAGAATGTTACATCCTAGTTTTGCTGGTTGAGTTTATGGTGGAAAACATTTTTCAGCAATAATGAAAATATGTTTGCATAATTTTTATGGTTGTCAGTGAGTAAAATATTTGTTGTGAACATATTTTGAGATGTCTTTTGGAAAACACAGTGGGACACATTTTTTCGAGATCTTAGACATAACTTATGTTGTTACGAACATTTTTTAAAATGTTTTAGCATTTAGTTGTGGAACTTAAGGTGGATAATTTTTCACTACAGTACTACACTAATGTTTAACTGTTTGAATGTTTAAGGTCTATTTCAATAAATTTATTTTAGACAATGTTCTATTTTTCCATAATCAGTTGTTTGGTGGATAAATTATTTTCCAACAAATATCATAAATTTGTTTGCATATTTATGAGTGCTCTGTGTCATTCTATATATGATGTGAACATTTTAGTAAATGTTTAGACTTTTAATATAATTGTGTTTGCGTGTCAAAAATTGGATGAAAATGATTTCATTGCTTTCACAAATTAATATATGTTTGGAATAGATATTAGAATGTCGATGTCCTTTCTGATTGTGATGCTAACATAATTTTAAATGTCCTATGCAAAGGTGTGTCTACTGTGAACAGTGGAAAAGGAAAGTCAGATGATAAGGAGATTGGAGTCTGAGAAAGAAATTATAAAAGAAAGAAGGTGGGGAGTTGAAATCATAAAAGAAAGAAGTGACTCAGAAAAAAAGGACAGAAATGACATTCTTGATCCTTGAAGATAATAGGATTTAAAGGAGATTGGAGAACTTTGTAAACATTTTTGTTACAAATTTTTTGTTATTAATACTTGAAATTTTGTTGTTTACTCATCTCATATTGGTTTCAACATTATCGAAGTTCCACAAAACATTAAATAAAATGCTATGAGAAACATCGTTTTTGCATTCATATATTCAATTTCTTCCAAAAGTTGTAAATAATGATTATATACAATACATACCGGATTAATTCCGACAAATATCACATTGCTCTAAGCAACATATAAATTGCTCTTTTGTTTTCTAGTTTGTAAGTAACAGAAAAATCCTATCTTAGACAATTTTGTATTTGCTTAAGCATAATCAAATCTCTTATTACATTGAGCATACTACTAGTATTTTTAACTAAATGTTCACAACAAATACCAAATAACTTAGAACAATCACAAATATGCAAACAAATAATAACCAGTGATGAAAACAACTCAAAATATGCAACCGAATAAGCCTCAATGTTGTCAAAAGTTAACAACATTAAGAACCACCATGAAATACTGAACATGTTTAATTATGTTCACAACATCTGAAAAAATGTTAACAACAACTATGAATCAACTTAGAGCAATCACAAATATGTAAACAAATAATGATAAATGCTGATAAATATTTTTCAACAAACAACTCACCATGCAAAACTAGACTATGACATTTCTTAAAATGTTCACAACAAAACATAATTTACTTGCAACAATGCAAAATATGCACTCGAATATCCATCAATGTTGTGAAAAATTTTAAAATATGTCGTTAGTACGATTTATACAACGAGCAAACTTAAAAATATTTTGTTTATATTTATAGATGTTACCACCAAAATCCAGATTTTGTGCCTTAAAAAAAATTGATTGATGTTTTAAACATTTTAAATTTGTTTTAGAAACAATGTGCATGCAACGAGCAAAATCGAAAATGTTTTATTTATTTAGTCATTTTTATCGACATTTTCGGTTTTGTTCGAAGATAACATCCATTTTTTTGTAAACAAAAAAAAATAAAACAAAACAGAACACTATTATCGGACAAATCATATTGACAAATACAACACATCAAAATACTTCTGACACATCTCAGTTTGTTCAAAGCGAAAACAAATTTGCTCTTGTTTTTTTCAGTTTTGCAATAAACAAAAGAAGCTTATTGCAAAAGCATTTGCAAATTTCCTTACAACAAAATCCAACCTCTATAAACATGTAGTTACAGCAGAAATCCCACTCTAAGAATCCAAAACATTTTGAGTTTTGTTGACACAAAAACAATTATTTTCATTAATTTTCCAATCTTCGTTGAAGTTGTCAATTCTGCCCGTTTTCTTTGTGCAAGTTTCTTCTAGCCCGACTTTAAGGTACATTTATTCTGGAAAACTTTTTGATCCCAAGGATGTTTTTCCTCTCTCCTTCAACCACCTCTATTTCCCTCTCATTTTTCCCTTTTCTTTCCGCTTTATGGCAGCAAATGGTTCCTTGCATAGGACAATTATAACATTGTTATCAGCTTCAGAAATTTTCCAAAAACATATAGCATGCAAACTTGGACATAAGCATAAACGTTGTCAACATTTCACAATTTGATTATTATTCTGAAAACGCACAGTAACATTTTAAAATATGTCCCAAACAAATAAAAACTATTAGAGAGCAACTTGATAAAAAAACCAAATCCTTGGTATAACTAAAACATATTTGAAATTGTTGCACTTGCATAGAGAAGGAACTGCAACCATAATTGCAAAAACATAAACATCTAAGAAGATGTTGATAGCAAGTTAGGAATTGCAAACATCAACCAAGGAACTGCAACCAAAAAATCATCATTGCCGAAAATATTTATACAAGTGAAAAAACACAATCACTATAGGAGAGAGAAACATGTATGGAAGATCAAAATGGAACGAGTTTTTTTGGAGCAAGCATTTTCGAGTTTGGTCGCTGAATCAACATTGTTTCTATAACAAATTTAAAATGCTTAAAACACCAATCAATTTTTGTAAGACACAAAATCTGGATTTTGATGGTAACAACTATAAAAATACAGAAAACATTTTTCTGTTTGCTCATTGTATTAACATCTTGCTAACAACATATTCTAAAATGCTTACAATACTTATCAATTTGTCTGTTAAACATCAATATCTACTAAAACGTAATTTCTAGAGAGAGAAACTGAAAAATAGATCTAAATTTGTACTTTTTCAATTCTTAAACAAAAAATTCTGTAAAAGTTGTTCACCATGTTAAGAAATTAATTAATGAGGAAGTAATACTCAGATATGAAATTTCTAGAAACATCAAGAAAAATCTCATTAATGGTGTTTAAAATCTTTAGATTTGAATTTTTTTCTAAAACATCAAGAAAAAACCTCATTAAGTGAAGATAAACAGAGAGAGAGAGGGAGATTGTTAATATGAAATGAAGATGCAATGAAGATGAACCTAGAGAGAAAGTTTAAAGAAAACAAGAAGTGAAGATGAAATAGAGAAAATATGTTTTAGTTTGAAGAAATGAGGAAGATGAAACAACAAGTAATCATTCATTAAGTTGCAATAAAAGATTAAAAAATGAAGATGAACATACCTTGACTGTTATTGCAAATGAGTTGAAGACCAAGGAAGAAGAAAATAATCAAAATGTGATGAAGATGAAAACAAGGTTGTTGAAGATGATGACAATTTTGTTGAAGAAGATAACGATTTTGTTGAAGAAGATGAAGCTTGAAGATGACCAAAATCTTTCCCAAATCAAACAACATTTTCGGCTAATATTTCGTTGCTGTTAAGGAGAGAGAGAGAGCAGAGAGAGAAGAGAGGGAATAATGGAAGGAAAGTTTTGTTGTTGTTAAAGAGGAGAGAGCAGAGGAAGGAAAGTTTTGGAGAAGGAAAGAAAATCTGAGTTTATAAGGGAAATAATGAGGGGAAGAAAATCTCTAATCTGGGAGTTATATATAAAGGGTAGAATAGGGATTACCTAAAGTAATGGGTTCCTAGAGATGGGAAAATGTACCTAGGGATCCGAAATTGGGTTTGATATTGGTTTATTTTTTAAAAAATGGGTTTTGTAGGCATTATTAATCTATGGTGGGCCTAATTTAGTATTTGACCTTATTTTTTGGGCTTTTCAATAAAAAATCTCTTGAAAAAATCGTTTTTAACAACACAACCGTGATAGGTGACCCGCCTGGCGCCTGGGTGACTCCTTGGGTGTTCGTCTCCTAAGACACACTGGTGTGAAAGGACCAAACTACTCCTTATTAATAGAACACTGAAGTGGTAAACCCTTAAAATAAGTTGATTCTTCGAGATTCGTGTGCTTTAATCCTCATACACGGAGTTATTTATATTCCGGTAGTACGTGATACAGCATATCAACTATATCGCAGGTCACTTATTTAGAAAAAACAGTCATTAATGGAAGCAAAGAAGCAACAGTGAGAGAGAGAGAGAGAGAGGAGACATGGCCATGGACTCGAACAGCGGCGAAGAATTCGGAGTAGGTTGCTTTCTATCCATCAAAACCACATTAGGCGATGAATTCGAAGGTCAAATTATCACCTTCGATCGCCCTTCCAACATCCTCGTTCTTCATATCCTTTTGAATCTCTCTCTCTCTTTTAATTAGTATTTTTTTTCAAAGATCTTAATTAGGGTTTTTATTTGTTTAATTGATCAATATTTGTCAATTCCTTAACGAAGTTTTGATTGATTACAAGAAGGTTCAAAAACAGGACCTCGTAGAAACATTCGTCTCTTGAAAGCCAACCATATTAAGGAATTTAACTTACTAGGGCAAGCAGAAGACCCACTTGATATCAACAACTGTTACCTTGATCTTCATAGTCTTCAAGCTAGAGAAGAATCCGCTATTAGGTAATTTATCAGATTTGGGTCAAACTCTAAATGATCCATTTTCTATTTTAGTTGAATTTGTTATGAAATTTTGATTTGTGAATTGCAGACAAGCAGAGGTAGAGGCGGAACGGATTGGAGTTGGGGTTAGCAATGAAGCTCAGACCATCTTCGATGCCTTGTCTAAAACGTAAGTAGTAGGATGCCCTAATTTCACACTCTATTACTGATTTGCTCTTTTGTTGTTCAAAATTTTGCACTGTGAACTTGAAAAAGGAGAAAAATATAGAAATCCGGAGATTGGAAATTAGGGCAAAACTGCTTTTTAGATAGTTTGATCATATTAGATAGTTTGATTTGAGTGATAATTAGGGCAAAACTGCAAGGGGCATAGTCTTAGATTTAGGGTTTGATTAGAATGGTGGTATTAGGAACCCATGATAACCATGGAGAAATGATGGCTGCTTGCTTGTAAAAACCTCTTACATTGTGTTTATGGAACAAGCGGAATGAAAAGGAAAAGATTAAGATGGGTGGGTGGGTTATCAGAGAACTGTGAAAGGAAAAGCATACAATAAAAACTTTAACAAAATGAATAATTAGGAGATGCAAATCGTCCATGAGTATATTCAAATGAGGGAAATCATGATAGTGACCTTGCATAACCAATGAGAGGTTGTGATCCATCTACTTATTAGCTAAGTACCATGCTCAAGAAGCCTCTTAACCCGAGTTTGGGGATTATGTAGAAGAAAACTTTTAAAAGTTTACTGATGATGGTCTAGTCAGGTGCTCATGGTTAGTGCAATAGTGCAAAGGGAAATATCAGATTAGAAGTGCTGAAAGAAAAGTGGAAAATAATAACTTGGGGTTTTTGATATTTAATGGAGCAGACTGGCCGAAATAGTAGTTTGTTGGCTATAAATTTAGAGTTGAGGAGAAGTGGTGAACTACAAAAACGTCTTCTAGTTATACAAATCGAAGATGAGTGTAGTACGACGACTGGGGTACTTAAACATCCAGAGAATACGCGAGTCTCATCGACTTAGCCACAAGGGAGAGGGGTTTCTGTTATCACGATGTCTTTTAACTTTGGACTTCTCCTCTATTTTATGGTTACCCTGTAAAAGGGTATTCTTGGAATCTACACCTCGTTAGACTATTCTCCTTCATCTCGCTGCTGTTCGGTTAATCGCTTTGCGTTGTCAATAGATGGTATCACTGATAAACTCTACGTTGGTTAAACGAAAGTCTTCTAATTCTTGCTGTTCCCATTTAATCCCAGGCTTCCAGTTCGTTGGGATAAAACTGCGATTGTTGTGATGAATGAAGTTCGTGTGAGCAGTCCATATCTCCCTGAAAACGTCAGTGGAGGCACCGCTGCTGCCAATGAACGGGTGAAGAAAGTGGTAATGCATAACAAATATATACTCTTCTTTTTCTTGTAAATTGATTTTGGACGTCGTATTTTCTCATGCATTTTTTTTTCTCTTGTAGCTCGAGCTTCAAAGAAAGAAGTTGCATACTCATGGTCTCGGACAATGATCAGTCATTTCGGACAATGATCAGTCATCTGTTTTTTCTGGTTGCCGATAAAAATGTTAGTTGTGCTAAAGGCAGTTAAATTTTGTGAGGTGAATTTTTTTTTTTTTTTTTTGTTGAAAGTGTGAGGTGAATTTAAGGTAAGTGAAATTTAAGTCAGCCAATTCATGTAAGATTTTATGCAATAGTTTTTTCCAAGTAGAACAGTTTCTGCAACTTATGATTTTATCTAATGGTTGTTTAGTTTAATTGAAAACGCAGTATTTATGTAGCTATGTGACTGTTTTTCCGATACTTCATTTTGTTATTTGGTTTGGTCAGAAATAGTTTTTGTGGGTAGTTCATTCTATCAATGATCTCAAGAGAAATTGAATAGCTCTGGGTTCAGGATTCCACCTTTTGGGAGGATCTTATACCACTGGGATGTTGTTATTCATGAGATATTGTAGTATACCAAATGCTAATTTAGAATGTGATTCTTAGTAATCACATTTAATTTTGGTACACTAAACATGCCCCCATGATAATAGACCTCTCTTTCAAAATCCTCGGGTTCTAAAAGGACAATAATGATGGAACGGTTGTCAATTACTTTTTTCTTTTGGGAACTCATTTTTAGAGAAACGACTTGCACGACTCTACTGGAACTTGGGTTTCTCTTGTTGTTTGAATCTGACTCCTCTAAATCATCTAATCAGATAGTTAAAACGTCGACCTAAATTTAGATCTGACAAGCACACACTACTTCACATTTTTCGTATGAGAGATTGTATATTAGAGTTCGACTACAAATTTCAAGAAAATCTGTCAACTTGAGGAGACCACTACTGCTTGATTAGTCCCAAGTTATTCCAATAGAACTTTGTTTCATGAGTTTATGTGGTTTCTTTTTTCTCCCCTCATCTAGGCTAGGATCAAATTACAAAAAAGGTTTTAGCGGCCAGGTTCTATTCAATGTCATCTTCTCCCCGTCTCTCTCTTCTTTGTCCCTTCACAACATTCTTTTATTCTCATATGTTACTCCCTTAATCATTTCTTTATTGCTTCTAACCCCCCATTAACATCACTTCATCCTATTGTGAGTTAACTTAAGTCTATATTTTCATCCCATCCTATATATTATTAGCCTGACGCAGTCTTTTAATTGTTGATAAATTGTTCTTTTATTTTGAATGCTAAAAAAGGATTAGACAAGAGTTGAGACTAATATATATACCTGCCTACCTGTTTGAAAGTAATTGTAATTAGTAAGGAATCAAAATATCCATTTCACCAGTCAAAATATTTAAAAAGAATTTGGGTAGTATTTCAGTGGAGTGACCAACACCTCTAGAGGGCGGGATAAAAAAAAAACAGAACATGGCTAACAAATAGACACACCACACTCACACTCACACAAACTAAAATAACAAAACAACCAGAGAAAGAATTTTATTAATGATCAGCTAAAATTTTGGATTTGCTTAAACTTCTCACTCTCAAAAGCTAGTGGTACCTCAAAAGGTAAAAGAACACCTCAATATACCACAATTGTAATGGAGTATTACATTAACCAAATACATTAGAAGGGTCAAAATCCAAAACCCCCCGCTTAAAATTTGACTCTCAAACTAAAGTTGTATTACTACTTATTTATACTAAAATATATACTAAAAAAAATTCAATAATCTAAAATACATTTGTTCATTTTTGGGACAAAAAAGTACCAAGATACCTTAGATATATTTTATAGGAATTAATTTTCTTTACTTTTGCCACAGCAGCAACGAAAAAGTGGATCTAGCCTTCTTCCATAAAAAACATAGCAAATTTTGGTCGATTTTCTCGTTTTCTTTGAAGATTGTTAGGGATCTCTACCTATTATCCATTTTTTGAACTCAAGAACACCAGATCATTGTTTTTTTCTTGGATTCCTTCAACGAGCTTCGTTAAGTCGGGAGCAATGGCTAGTCATGCCTTTAAATGACTCCACATCTCAAGAACATCAGATATATTGTTTACTTTTCATTTTCTATCATTTAGATCTAACAAAATCTGCTTAATTTGTTTTTTAGTTTTAGCTTAGCTTCATGTATTAGGGTTTTATTTGTTACTTTGTTTGTTTAGCTCCTTAGTTGTAGATCTGTTTTCCTTTTCTTTTGAATTAGGTTGCCTGTTTAAAGTGTTGTGCCCCTGGGGAGATCTGGGTTTAAACACTTAGTTTTTCCTTGATTTGTCAGGAGACTTCGAGTCCTCATATGGATCAAACATATTGCCTTCACCTGTTTGATTTTGTCTTCCATGGCTTGATGGTGGCCGAACTCAGTTCCGGCACCGGAACCAATAGTTGCTTGGTAGATGAAGATAGTGCACGTGGCACTTGCAAAGCAATTACTAACATAGAGGGTGCGATGTCTGTGCACAGCCGAGTACAGTTGTTGGGTTAAAATTTTTTGTGGGTCTTGTGATAGTTAGGTGGCCATCGTTTGATCCAAGAATATTACGTCGGGTCCGGGTTGCTTATATGTTTGGAAAGCAAGTTGACCCGGGTAAATGGTCAAGGTTTAGTTCTGATCTACTGCTTTGACTATCAGATTTCTCGGACACCACTATCTATATAGGTCTATCTTCGGTCTTGTTATGGTTCCGAGCCTCTCCTACCTTGATTAACAATACAATGGTGGACTCAATTATGATCATATTTCTCATCAGTTATGGTTCCTTACTTCACCTTTCACCCATTGCAGCTCCTCTGCATGATTTTGCTGGCTTTGATGAGTCTTTCGACACATACTTAGTAAGCGACCCTTGTTTCCAGGTGTTCGATCGCGATCTGTTCAGATTGGGGTGGGACATGACTTCTCTATCGAGAGAATACTGGAGGGTAATCATGGAATTGTTTGATTCCGCCTTTAAGAAATTGCGTAGCTTTGTTGAAGTTATGAATTTCTTTCTCCATTTAGTTCTTCGGGTGTGGTATGAGCTATATCTGGCTTTGAAGTGGCGGTCATGGTTCGTAGGGGCCCTATTTGGCATTTTAGTTGGGACATGGTTGAACGTCGCTGGCTGTGGTCCTACACAATAGTCTTTGGAGTACCTTGCTTTTCCACTTTTATCGCGGAGAAGGATGCTAGCTTTCGAAGACACGGAATGAAAAAAACTGTTCTCTTACAAAATGTAATTCTTATTTTCTTCATGTCTGTATCTCTCTTTTCTGTGTTGTAACGTTCAAGTTGAATAAATAAGACAATGTTACCATTTTTTTAAAGAAAAAACTATGAATTCAATTTTTTTGAAACGGACACGTTACTGTTGAACCGCAAAAACAAAATTAAAATGTGTAATTAGGTAATAGTAGTTCTAAGTGATTCAGAAAAGGAAAATGAATGGGGGACTCCTTGAAGTATACTCCCAAGTGTACTTCCCCTCACAAGCTAAGGCCATTTTGGTCTTTTCAGTCTGACAAAACTGTGAAAAAACCAAGTGACCTTGTGATTGTGAGGGGGAGTATGCCCAGGGAGTCTCCCTATCATCATTGTTCAGAAAAACGTAGTCACCACAACCTAAAGGTGAGCGCCCTCTTTAGTTGGCCCATCAATCTCTCTAAATGTCACTATCACTAAATTCGGTCATGCAACAACATTGCATTTGGTCCTCTTTGTGGGTCATTTAACATTGGGAAATGATAGAGTGACTTAGAAATATTGAAAACAAAAGCGGTTCTCACGTAGTCAAATTGTAAAAAAAATTTGTCTTTTAGTGAATTTCACGTCATTATGTCACAATCTGAATCATCCTCTAAGTCACTCTAGCATCTCCCTTTAACATTTCTTTCTGAGTTTTGATAGAAACTTCTGTCTATACTTTTTTTTTTTGTTGAAAGCTTCTGTCTATACTTTCTACCTAGGGGTGGGAAAAAGATCCGGAAGACCGCTATCCGACCCGTTCGACCGAGATAAAAAGTGTCCATGGACACCCGATGGTCATAATGGTCAGTGTCCGACCGGCCCGAAAGAATTGGCGGACGGTCACGGTCAAAATTCTATGTCGAAGGACCGACCGGTACGAGTGACCGAATAGGTTGACCGACTAAACTGTCCTCATTTTTAGAAGTTGACCGTTGAATTTTATAGACATATGAATATATGATGATCGTTGGCTATAGTCATATACTCCTCTGGAAGACCAAACATTAGTGCATGGCTTAATTATATCTTGTCAAATGATGATCCACTGTATTTTTTCTTTTTTATATTTACTTTTGATTTCTTGGCTAAACATCTTCATTTGTAAGTAATTTTGTTTGTGGTAATAAAAATAAAGTTCTGAATTAAGTAAATTTATTGGAAAGTCTGGACCGAGACCGTCCGGTGTCCGACTGGACCGGTAAAATAAACGGTCTTGGACGGTCAATGGACAAAGAATTCTTGAGAGTGACCGTCCGAGTCCGCCCGAGTAAATAGGTGGTCACCAACAGTTTATGTCCGAGTCGACCGGTTCGATGAAGTTAGAGTTCGATATCGACCGGTCCGGACCGATTCCCACCCCTATTTCTACCTCAACTCTCTGATGACCTTATTTCATCAAAAAAAACTCTCTGATGACCTCTTCACTTTGTTGGTGGTGGGTTGATTCTCATTTAAATCTGAACGGATATTTAGATTTTTCTATGGTTTTTCTGTATAGGGTAATGGTCCGTTCAGATTTTTCTATCGTGGGTTGATTCTCATTTAAATCTGAACGGATATTTAGATTTTTCTACCTCAACTCTCCGATGACCTTATTTCATCAAAAAAAACTCTCTGATGACCTTATTTCATAAAAAAAACTCTCTGATGACCTCTTCACTTTGTCGGTGGTGGGTTGATTCTCATTTAAATCTGAACCGATATTTAGATTTTTCTATGGTTTTTCTATATAGGGTAATGGTTGTTATTTTTTTTTGCGCCAAAAATATTGAACATCTGACCAAGGAGCATAGACTGGTTGGTATTTACGGATTTACCCAACTGGTGGAGCACAGAGCATCTGTTAGCCATTAACCAAACTCCTAACAGAAGATGAAAGAAGAAGAGAGAAAATATGTCGGTTTATTTTGTCTTCTTCCTTCTTTTAGTTTTCCCTATCAACATTCAGAGTAGAGAGAGAAAGTGACATTAGTGAGTTCTGTCCCTTTCCCTCTCTCTCTCTCTCTCTCTCTCTGTTTTTGTGTTGTTTTCATTTTAAGACTAGTAGTAAGGGTGGTGATGGTGAATCTACTCTTTCTGT
>BEHA01050368.1:544017-558467 GCA_002897215.1 Eschscholzia californica subsp. californica | reverse complement strand
CAATGGACCAAGGTCTTTCATCTCAAACTCTTTAGATAAGTAATTCTGTAAAGCCTTTCGTTCTTCAGGATCATCCCCAGTAACCACCATGTCATCAACATATACAATAAGTGCTGTGAGTTTTCCTTTCCGCTTTTTTGTAAATAAGGTATGGTCAGAATTGCTTTGGTGATAACCGAATTCCTTCATAGCCTTTGTAAACCTTCCAAACCACGCTCTTGGTGATTGTTTTAATCCATACAATGACTTTTTCAATCTACATAACTTCTGGCTATGTATTTGTGGTATCTTGCATCCCGGTGGAAGGTCCATATAGACTTCTTCTAATAGTTCCCCATGCAAAAAAGCATTTTTTACATCAAATTGTTGTAGTGGCCAATCTAAATTTGCTGCTAACGATAACAAGACGCGAACAGTGTTGATTTTTGCAACTGGAGCGAATGTCTCTGTGTAATCGACTCCATAAGTTTGAGTGTAGCCTTTTGCCACTAGTCTCGCTTTGTAACGTTCAATTGTACCATCTGCTTTATACTTCACTGAGTAAATCCACCGACATCCCACTGGATTTTTATCTTCTGGACGATCAACTAGCTCCCAAGTGTCATTCTTTTGTAAGGATTTCATCTCCTCATACATAGCTGCTTTCCATTTTGAATCAGATAAGGCTTCCTGTACATTGTTAGGAATATATACAGTAGATAATTGATTTACAAACGACTTATTTGATTCTGACAACCGATGATCTGACACATACTGACTCATAGGATATTTGACTCTACTAGACAGCTCAGGTTCATATGTCGGTTTAGGAATACCTCTGGTTTGACGCGACGATAATATTTTCCTAGGTGGTTCGAAAGGTGCTTTAGGAACATCCTCAACAACTGATTGGTTTGGTGTATTACTAACCCTTGGTTCAACGACTTCAATTGGAGGTGAATCCACAATTTGTTCAACGATTTCATTAACACTTTCTTCCATTACCGATTCAGGTGTTGGTAATTCTGGAATTTCAATTTCAGCTCTACTTATTTCTTCAGGAATCAAATTTACTTCAATATTAGATCCAATTTTGTTCTCTTCTACATGATTATCCGTTTCTTCATAATCAAGAGTCAGAACTTCCTGCTTAGTTTTCTCCCCCTGAAGTTCAGACTCAGGTGAAAAATACTTAGAATCTTCATGAAAGATAACATCCGATGTAACAAACATTCGTTTAGTTGGAGGATGATAACATCTGTTCCCTTTCTGATTTAAACCGTACCCTACAAATACACATCTTAATGCCCTTGGAGTTAATTTTGTACGTTGGTGCTCATGAAGATGAACAAATGCTACACACCCAAAGACACGGGGAGGTAAATTTGAAACTGTCGGAGAAGTTGTAACATCCGATAGAGCTTGAAAAGGAGTCTTAAACTCAATAGTACTAGATGGTACTCTATTAATTAAATAGGTTGCAGCAAGAAGTGCTTCTCCCCAATAAGATAATGGCATATGTGCTTCGATCAACATAGCCCTGATAACTTCTAACAAGTGACGATTCTTTCTTTCAGCGATCCCATTTTGTTGAGGGGTATTTGGACAAGTAGTTTGATGAACAATACCATGAGAAACCAAATAAGTTTGAAGTTCATGATCCATATACTCTCCTCCGTTGTCACTACGGAGTATCTGAACATTTGCGTTGTACTGAGTACTAAACAGTTTATGAACCTTCTGAAACAATAACTTTACCTCACTTTTAGATTTCATCAAACACACCCAAGTCATCCTAGTACAATCATCAATAAAGGTAACAAACCACCGTGCCCCACCCAAAGTAGAAACCTTAGATGGACCCCAGACATCAGAATGTAAGATCATAAAAGGAGTTGGACTTTTATTTAAATTTAACGGAAACGATGCACGATGACTTTTTGCAAGTGCACAAACATCACATTGAAAACTTGAAACATCGCATTTAATAAATAGCGATGGAAATAATTTCTTAAGGTAACCAAAGGAGGCGTGCCCCAGACGGCGATGCCATAACCATATTTCATCTTTATTTTTTATTTCAGAATTGTTCACTACTAATGCCTGACGCAATTTATTAGAGCTTTCAGATACTAAATCCAAGTAATACAACTTTCCTCGCCTAACACCATAACCAATTGTTTGCCTTGTCCGGATGTCCTTAAAGACGCAAAATTCAGGCCAAAAGATGACAACACAAAATAGAGTGGTGGTTATTTGAGACACTGATAATAAATTATGATCTAAAGATGGGACAACCAAAACAGAGTCTAAGTTCAATGTGTTCGTTAGAGTTATGGTTCCTTCCCCTACAACAGTGGCTGAGGTGCCATTGGCAGTAGAGACATATTTATGTGAAGATTGGTTTATGGTTGAGACCTGTCTAGAATCAAAAGTCATATGATCTGTAGCACCAGAATCAATTATCCAAGTACTATTCGAAAATTGTGTAGACATATTTAAAGTCTTGCCTACATTACCTGTAGTGGCTACCGTCGATGAAGCTTGCTTAACAATTGGATCTACAAGGGTCTTCTTAGAGTTTTTCTTTCGATTATGATCCCACCATTCTGGATAGCCTAATAGTTCATAACAATGACTTTTGGTATGACCAATTTTGTTGCAGTGAGTACACTTATAAGTAATTTTGTCAGATTGACCAACAACTTTAGCAAAATTTGAATTTGCCTTATTGAGAGTCATTATTGCGGAAGCATCAGTTGCCCTTCACTTTAGATAAACCGGAAAAACAAGACGAAGATGAAAGGCTCTTCTCTTTCAATCAATATAAATTCCCAAAAAATTTAAGACTTTTGGCTTTGGTACCAAGTTGAAATTGATCAAAGAAATTGTTTTATTCCTTGATGGATTACAAAAGAAATATAAGACTCTATTTATAGAGTTAAAATACTACTAGTTTCTAATATTTTACTAGTTTCTTAATAGTTTATACTAATATATTTACTAGTTCCTAATTCTTAGTAGTTTCTAATATTTGATATTTCCTAATATCTATTATATGGGATATCTTAATATATAGAAAGATATTTCAACAGTTACTTTCTAAGTCAATTCTCTCTCCTGATGACTTCTTCACTTTGTTTTTGATGGGTTGGTTCTCATTTAAATTTGAATGGATTTTTAGATTTTTCTATCGTTTTTCTTTACAACGGTGTATGGTATGACCGACTAGTCTCCGGCTGAATCCCGGTCGGGTGACGTGACCGAACCAGATTCACTCTCTCTAAATCTGACCCGACCACGTCATCCTGGCGTAGGGGTGGGAATCTGTTCGGACGGGCGGAAAACGAACAATAACTCAACGGGTCCGAGCGGAACGGGTACAAGTCCCAAGTGTCCACTCGGACATCCGGACAAAACAGACGGACATTTCGGATTTTCTCTAACGAAGTGCCCGTCCGTGACCGTTTTGATAGTCGGGTAAACGGGTATCGGTCTATCAGGCACTGGTCACTAATGAAGAAATAAAGAAATTTTTATTCGAAATTAAAATTGTTTAGTAGCTAAATACAACTTTTTAAACTCTCACTTTGCAGTTCCAGAAAGTAAATGAATACAAAATTAAAAGATAATCATTGAGATTTCTCATGGATTACGATCGGTTATATTCTTCTTCTCATAGATCGTATCGGTGTATTGTGGATTCTTGAGTTACTGATGAGATATTGAGATTTTGGAGGTGAGAAAGAGACTAGAGAAGTAAAGATGCGAAGACAAGATTAAGAAAAGTGATTACTAGAGTTATATATTTTTACTCTTGAAATCTAACGGTTGTAGCTAATCCTACAAATCTAAAGGCTTAAAATCAATCATATGTTCGGTCGGGCGAACTATATAAGCGGGCAGACTCAGTCGGATCGCCGGGTACAGACCGATTCAGGCAACGAACGGTCACGGACACTTCGGACTCGGACGGTCGTGTGCGGGTTCCGGATTTCCAGGCCATAATCCCACCCCTACCCTGGCGGAGCATACCAAGGAGCATAGGGTAATATGTTGTTTTTTTGCGCCAAAAATATTAAACGTCTGACCAAGGAGCATAGACTGGTTGGTATTTACGGATTTACCCAACTGGTGGAGCACAGAGCATCTGTTAGCCATTAACCAAACTCCTAACAGAAGATGAAAGAAGAAGAGAGAAAATATGTCGGTTTATTTTGTCTTCTTCCTTCTTTTAGTTTTCCCTTTCAACATTAGAGTAGAGAGAGAAAGTGACATTAGTGAGTTCTGTCCCTCTCTGTTTTTGTGTTGTTTTCATTTTAAGACTAGTACTGGTGGTGATGGTGAATCTACTCTTTCTGTCTTATTATCCTCGTCTGTACGCCAACCAAGAACAAATATATATATATATATATATATATATATATATATATATATATATATATATATAATAAAATTTAAGAAAATAAAGAGAGATTCCCCTTTTGATTTCTGTATTTTGTTTTCTTTCTCTACCCTCTCTTCTTCATTCATCACTTTATCTTTCTCTCTCTAAGTGGAGTTTTATGCTGTAAAACCCATACTTTTACCTACTTTTTCTCTCTCTCCCAAGGTGTGAATACTAGACTTTCTAGCTTGTATTTTCGGTTGCTTTGTCAATTCTATTTTGTTTACTTTAGTAAAGGTTTTCTGTTTCTGGGTTATTTTCATTTTCTTAGTTTGGGTTTTACTTTTTGCTAGCTTGGGGATTTTGGGTTGGCAGATTGAGTTCTTTGGGGATTGGGTTTCTAGGTTACTTTTCTTGTAATTTTTTCTTTCTTCCCTTTATTGGGTTGTGAGTGACATTGAATTCTGTTTCTTTTGAGATCTGGGGTTTTACTGTATTTTGTTGATATTGAGTGTGATTGAATTGTGGTTTTCTAGTGAGAGAAACAGAAACAAAAGAGGCAAAAAGAAGAGAGAAGTGAGTCATGGCAGGTGGTGGAGCTGCTCCGGCACCAAAACAAGATGAGTTGATACCACATCCAGTTAGAGATCAGCTACCCAACATTGATTACTGTATTACCAGTCCTCCTCCATGGCGTAAGCTAAACTCTCTTACTATTTTATCTCTCTTAACCTGAATCTGGGTTCTTTTCAATTTTCTTTCATCTAGTTCTTCATTTCAAGTTTGAAATCATCTGGGTTTTGTTGTATTTTTACTTTATTTGATGATTCTTGTAGCTAAACAGTGAGGTTTCCTCTTCAACTTGAGTATACCATCATAGGCATAAACCCTTAATAGTATATCCATTTTTGTTGTTTAAGGAATTGATTGATTAACTTAATGGATGGATTACTTCTGGTTAATTGTATTGATTTTCTTCTACTAAATGCAGCTGAAGCTATAATTCTTGGTTTCCAACACTATCTAGTTATGCTTGGCACTACAGTTATAATTCCCAGTGCTCTTGTTCCCCAAATGGGAGGAGGAAATGTAAGATTCGAGAAAAAAGAACTTGCAGATCTTAATACTTGATTCTTTCTGTTAATTGAATAATGACATTCTTAACCATGTAATTACATTCGGGCTTTGGCATTCGTAGGCAGAGAAGGCATTAGTGATCCAAACGCTGCTCTTTGTTGCTGGTTTGAACACTCTCCTTCAAGCATTATTTGGGACTCGGTTACCAGCTGTGATTGGGGGATCTTATACCTTTGTATTCCCTACAATATCAATAATTTTGGCCGGTCGATATAGTGATATTGTTGATCCTCATGAGGTCTAATGGCATATATCTCTAGTACTCCTATTTTGCTTACCCTCTTATTTACTTTTTATGGACATTGGTTTTAGTAGATTTTTATGACATTTGTGCAGAAATTCGAGAGGATTATGCGTGGAATTCAGGGTGCTCTTATTGTTGCTTCAACTCTTCAGATTGTTGTTGGCTTCAGTGGCCTTTGGCGCATTGTCTTAAGGTTTTCTTGAATACCTAGTCATCTTTTACTTCAGTAGTATGGGAGAAAGTTCGCTCTTGATAAATTTTTCTGGGGTTACCTTATTAAATCCTTTGCTATGTTTTGCCTCGTACTTCCCCAGGTTCTTAAGTCCACTTTCTGCTGTTCCTTTAGTAGCTTTAGCTGGATTTGGGCTTTATGAACTCGGTTTTCCTGGCGTAAGTATTTCTTTTAGTCCTTTTATAGAGTTTTATCTGTTTTTTCATTTTATACCGTTCTCTCTGGGTAGGATTTGCACATATCCCTGGTTGCCTCCTTCAGAATGATACCATTTCTTGGTGAAATAAACCACTTGATAGTATTTCACTTCTCAATAATACATCCCGGCTATATTGTGTTGCTAAGAGTGTCTCTCTTTGATGTCTAGGTTGCCAAGTGCGTCGAAATTGGACTTCCCCAACTTATCTTGCTAGTAATTTTCTCGCAGGTGAATCTTCCCGCTCTCATTAACTTGAATTCCTCTCATCATATCATACGGCATGATTAAAACAATGGATTTGGATTTATGAAATAAATTTTAATACTTGTTTGCAGTATTTACCCCATATGATCCACTCGGAAAGGCATGTCTTTGACCGATTCGCTGTTTTATTTTCCGTGGTGATCGTGTGGCTTTATGCTTACCTTCTTACTGTTGGTGGGGCCTACAAGCATGCGGCTCCGAAGACTCAATTTAGTTGTCGTACTGATAAGTCTGGACTTGTGGGAGCTGCTCCTTGGTAAGGGCCATCCTTTTCAGTTTCGAATTGTTTGGGTTTCTTATCCTTTTGGCCGTCCCCAGATTTATTTCACAAAAATATCGTGATCAAGATGTTCTTATTCTTGTAGCTATGTGTCCTTCCTTTTCTCCAAATTCTTTTTTCTAGTTTGACTATTCATTTGAGTTTTGATCTTTACTTTCTTGTGCACTATTACTGAAAGTTGTTACTACGAAGCTCCCTCTAACTATTAAAGCCTCAGCATTGTTTTGAGAGTAGCAAAGGGTTATCCTAGATGATTTTTTTATTGAATTGTCAGCGTGCCTCAAACCCTTGAAAGTTGTTATCCTAGATGAATTCTTTATTCCTAATGTGACTTTTATGCAGGATAAGAGTTCCATATCCATTTCAATGGGGAGCGCCTACATTTCAAGCAGGCGAGGCCTTTGCAATGATGGCGGCTTCATTTGTTGGTCTTGTAGAGGTCAGTTTTATTTTTCTTTGGGACGGTTTATAGCTTGCTTTAAGTGAGTTTTGATCAAGGAGTAATATATGTTTGGTTAGTTACAAGTTATAGTATGTTAGGTGGTACTGTGAGTCATCAACGCATCATTCGCATGTATCTGGGTGTCATTTTAGATAAACGAACAAGTAGCTTACTTGTGAACATTGGCAATAGGTGCAGTTTCCGTACAACTTCTATACTTAATCATGAGATCTTCCCTTAGTCCATGTAAGACTATTCTGGTATGCCCCTTCACTTGCGGTGTTCTTGACCCGAATAAGTTTCTTCTCATAACATGACATGGATCATTTGCTACTTTGGGTCTATCAAGTGAGGGCCAATATCTGTTATCGTATCAGGTTCGTTGATTTTTAACTCAAAAATCAAATGATTACGAGTAGAGGGACTCTAGATCTTTCGTACTGGTGTTCTCAATATTTCATGTACAAACATAAAAACTCAGACTTCGTAGTGGTGCTCTCTTACAACAGGAATGCCCCTTCGTGGTGTTAAGCTAGAGCATTTCTTCTGCTGTTTAAAACGTTACTTATACTTGTGAAGATTCTTTCCCTGATTAAAAAAAAGGAACATGAAATTTTTTATCTTCCGGAAATCTTTTTTCTTATAAATTTGCATGATTGCAGTCCACTGGAACTTATATTGCAGTCTCAAGATATGCAAGTGCAACTCCCTTGCCACCATCTGTTCTCAGCCGTGGTATCGGTTGGCAGGTATGTAACGAAAAATAAAGTCTTGGGCTATCCTTTCTTTGCGAACCGGTTTCCAAAGAGAGTTAGGCCCAATGGTCTCTCACAGTTCCAATTTCGGTTCGAAAAGGCAACTTCAACGAACATATTTATTGTTCTTTCCTTCTTTCTATCAGTACTAAAAGCTTTCTTTTCTTCTTTTCCCTTATATTCAGGGAGTCGGGATATTGTTGTCTGGATTGTTTGGTACCACAACTGGGTCAACTGTATCCGTGTAAGTCTCGTACGAACCAACACGTTATCCTTTTCATTATAATACTATTTAGATATACCCAAGTGACACGAGAATCTCACGGGGTTTTTGTAATATAGTGAGAATGCTGGCTTGTTAGCTTTGACCCGTGTTGGTAGTCGAAGGGTCGTCCAAATATCAGCTGGATTCATGATATTCTTTTCGGTTCTTGGTAATTCCTTCATTTTCTTCACTACATTCTAGCACTTGTTATCTTCTTATTCACGACGAATATTGCTAGTTACTATTCCTTTTGCTTAACTTGAATATTATTGCCTTTATAGCTAAATTCGGAGCAATCTTTGCTTCTATTCCGGCACCAATTATTGCTGCTCTGTATTGCTTGTTTTTCGCCTACGTGGGTATGTAAAATCGAAATGAGTAGCCCTTCGTGGTTGCGCAAGTTATCTTTATAACTTTGAAGAACACTCTTTTTTTCTTTCCCTTCTAATTGCTAGATTATCTTGCATAAACAGGTTCAGCAGGTCTCAGCTTCCTACAATTTTGCAATCTCAATAGTTTCAGAACAAAATTCATACTAGGCTTCTCTATTTTTCTCGGTTTCTCGATTCCACATTACTTCAATGAGTACAGGGTTGTTAATGG
This sequence comes from Eschscholzia californica subsp. californica, assembly GCA_002897215.1. Classification (NCBI taxonomy): domain Eukaryota; kingdom Viridiplantae; phylum Streptophyta; class Magnoliopsida; order Ranunculales; family Papaveraceae; genus Eschscholzia; species Eschscholzia californica. Next base: position 549,680 of record BEHA01050368.1, on the reverse strand, counting down.
CTTTGGTCCAGTTCATAGCAGATCGAGATCGGTATGTGTAGAATTAAACCTTATACTCTCTTCCTCTCTGTAACTCCGTATTCGAACGTCTGATCACACTTTGTTTTCGTCTCCCCCTCTAACTCTCTCTCTCCATCTTATTGTGCAGTTCAACGACATCATAAACGTGATATTTTCATCGAAAGCATTTGTTGGATCATTCGTGGCAGTGATGCTAGATGTGACTCTTCACAGGAAAGACAATGCAATAAGGAGAGATAGGGGAATGCATTGGTGGGATAGATTTAGATCCTTCAAAACAGACACAAGAAGTGAAGAATTCTACTCTCTGCCATTCAATCTGAATAAGTTTTTCCCATCTGTGTAATTTCGACTAATAACATTAATGGTTGATCAAATCCCACCCCTCCCAACCTATTTGGGAGATCATGTTATAGTATTTCATTTTTCACTTGTTCATCCAAAGGAAACTTTGAGCAGTATAAATGAATCATTTCTTGATTAGTCTTTGTGGCCACCATTATTATTTTTATCCTCTCTTATTTATCCTCGGCCAAAATCCTGTCATCTAAGATATGAGAAATCATGATTTCTCATGTCACAGAGAAGGGGATTCCCCTCCATTGGGCGATGGGGGTAAAACCCCCGTCACAAATGAAAGGAGAATCCTCTTCTCCACAGAGAAGGGGAAACCCCTTGATTGTGGGAAGGGTGATTCAAACGACCCATCGCACTACAGTGGGATGGGGTTTTTACCCCTTTGGCGGATGATGGGAAAATTGCCCATTTACCAGCTTAGCCAGCTTTGAGGAAGAGCAGGAAGGGTGGAGATAGAGAAATGAAAAGTAAGATGAAGATGATGATGCGGGTCTGAAGTGCTGGTGATGGTTGGAAGTGAGGTTAAAGAGGGTGGAGATGACTATTGAGCATCTCCAATGCAAAACCTCAACATTAAAATGTTGAGCGGACAGTATCACTGGCCGTCGAGAAGGTTGGTCCGCATCATCCTATAACACGTTATCAGCACGATTCGCTCGACTATGATGTGGTCTTGGAAGGGTGTGTTGTAAAGCAATCCCACATTGGTGGTGAGACGGAGTGTGGTGCTCCTCTTAAGAGGTTAAACATCCTTCCCTAGCCATCAATCACTACGATTTTCTTTGTGGTCCACCTTTAATAGAGTTGATAAACCATCCTATGGTGGTTCTTTAGGAGACACATTCCACCTCCTTTAACGAAACTCTTAATGGCTCATGAAGGTTAAAATGTAACGGCCCAATAACGAAGTTATAACCTTCCATCGCCCACTTTATGATACCCAGTCTGTGTGTTTTCTAACTGATTGAAGTGCCTTTAACTTGATCACCAGATCTCTTCCCTCTTAACGTGAAACTGTTAAGTTTGTGGCCATCCAACTCAAAACCAATTGGCAATGAGTGCAGAGGACTTATACTTTATATTCTTGGTTGCTAGTTACCCATTCTCCCATGTGGGACTATTCTCACACGCCCCCTCATGTGTGGGGTTTTTTTAGCCTAACACGTGTGTTTTTTTTCTTTACGGGTGACGTGGGGCACGTGTGGCTTTTAAGCCTATCACGTGTGGGCCTAGCTCTGATACCATGTTAAGTTTGTGGCCATCCAACTCAAAACCAATTAACCTCAACCTTAGGTCCAGTGAGTTTCTTCTCACAAAGCTCTTGGCTAGGGCGAACTTCAAATTCTTTGGTCTTCATACCAACCCAAATCAATTATGATACCTTTCATTTGTAGATTACCATAAAACCTCATACCTACTAATCCGACGCTCATAATTTATCTGATCTAATAGTTAAACTTTCATTTGCAAATGATCATATATAATTTTTTTTTGAAGCCAAGGGAACCATTTCCATTAATAAGTGACAAAATCACATTGTTTACATGGATGATACATCATTCTTATTTCTCTCCTTTGAAAACTTCATGAGAGTTACATACCTTTAAATGCAAAGTGCCTCATGAAGAGAAAGAAATGGGACTAGACACAGACTCAATAAAATGACCCTAAAGGTCGAGAATGAGAAGACCCTAAAGGTCGTGAATGAGAAGACCCTAAAGGTCGCGAATGAAAAGACCCTAAAGGTCGACAAAAAGAAATACTAATACAATAACTAATACTAAAATAACCACCGTAGTCTTCACCGGAATGTCGTCGCCGTCACCAGAAAAACCGTTTTCATCACCGGAAAACCGTCTTCATCGTCGGAGAACCGCCCCCATCACCGGAGAACCACCACCACAGGGGAACCGCCGTCAATGCAACCACCCACTGCCCCATATCTTAACTCACACAAAAAAAACACACACAGTAACCCATCTCTATCTTCATCTTCATTTTTATCTTCTTCTTCATCTTGTTTGAATTGGTCAATCAACAAAACCAGAGAAGTTAAACCATTTGATGATTCAAAATTTTCTTCCCTGCCCAAGACTTAAGAAAGATTATATTGACCCATAGTTTGATTTAACCAAACAAAATCCTTTGAATCATAATTAAGATATCGTTCTTTTGATTGGGTAATTGGTATAAGTAGGGAAAATATCTTTAGAATGGGTATAAATGAAGCAAGAAATAAAACAAGATTGGATCTTGGGTATGCATGTATGTGTATGTTAGTGAAGGTTTCTCTCTCTCTAGTTCTACTTTACTTTTTCTCTGTTAAGCAAGAAGATAGACTATCTAATTCGACAAAAGGTATTTTGCGTCGAACCAAAATCTCATGCAGAACCATATGATAAGAAAAGAAAAAATATGATGCACCAGAACTGGCATTCAAACCCTAAAACTTCCACATAAGACGAGTATTTATCCCCTTTGCAGAAAAAAATACTTACAGGCGGACGCAACACAAGAAGGATTCGTCGATTTTCCTCGATTTCATTGGTGGCATTTAGGGTTTGTTCGTCTACGGGGTCGTTGATCGTTAGAGGAACTTTTCTTCTTAGTCTTTCTCACGCAAACTATCAAAAGAAAGAACAACATACTACTAAAGGAAAGAGGGATCATCTTCCCTTTGCCGGAGGAAAATTTCAGATCTGAAAAAAACGGTTGGAGAGCATCATATATAATTACTTCTTATTCTTTGGACCAATCATCGTATGTGCCAAACGACATACTATGTGTTTGATGATATTTAGAAGGGAAGTTTCAAAGGCACCTCTCATTTGTGTAATTGGCTCTCGGGGTTGAAAGCGCCTCCCAATTTCTACAAAAATGTGTAAAGCACCCCTTCTGAAACGAGGCACTCTCACTTTTTTTTGTCTGACTCAAACCGGTGGACTCGAGCCGATTTTTGGTCCAAAATTGGTTCAGTCCGTCGATTTCATAGGGCGCAAACGCTTTTTCGTTTTTTTTTGTCTTATTCGATTCTCTATCTCCCAAGCCCTAAAATCAAAGTTTTTTCTCTTTAAACTCGATTCTCTGTAGAATAAATCTTTGAAGCCTCCAAAGTTGAGATAATATTTTATCTCTCTCTAAACTCGTCACTAGACAATTCCAAATTGGATGATCTCGGTGATTTTAATTTATTTGATTTTTGGACGAAATCAGTTTAAAAATTCAAGAAAAACCATGCTTTGTGAGGGAATCAAACTCTTGCATTCTGGTGTTGGAGGAGCAACCTTTACCATCAAAGCTATCTTCCTTGAGTGATAGCGTTTAGGCCTGGGTTAGTCTCCATACAAGTTACAACTCCGCCCCTGGATACGTGTAATCTTAACCATTGAATTTAGTAAGTGTAATGTTAGCCATTGAAGATGAAGATATATTCTAAAAGAAATACCCTCCTCATTGGACCAGTCAGAATAAGTCGAGTATGTCTTTATTGATCACTCTATGACTAAGACAACCACCTCTTATACCTAAGCTAGGATAGTATTGGCATGAATAGTGAAAGCAAGTGGCCAAGGCTGGCACATATGTTTCAAATGCCATTGCGGGTGGTTCATGGGGTGGCACGGATTCTATTATGGAGTTTCTTTAGTTTGACAGCAAATGGTTTCGTGGTGTAGTTGGTTATCACGTCAGTCTAACACACTGAAGGTCTCCGGTTCGAACCCGGGCGAAGCCAAATTTTTTTTTCTTTGCTATTTTTTTCTTTTTAATTTCTTCTCAATCCCCAAATATGCCGTTTATTAGATCATCAGTTGGTAGAGTCGTTGAGATTTGATGAAAAAAATTTGAGCTCTCCTCTTTCAAATCATTGGTGCTCTATTATCTTTCACTCATTGACCAAATCAAACCCTCCATTAACTTGCTCTCAGATGCTCTGCTATCTGTAGATATGTGTGACTTGCATGGTCACGAGCTGAAAATAACGATCGTTAGTCACGTTTGACAAAATGTGTCAAAGACACATCAGACAAGGATTTGGAGTCGCACCCGGGTGAATAGAGATTCATTATGTGTCATGACCATAACAAATATGTTGTTTTGATCACGAACAAAATGTATTTCTCTCCTTTACATCACACATGACCTAATGTGTCATGAAGATAACCATCTCAATTTAATTTTTATGGTCTCTAGTTAATTGCATATTCGACCCAATTAACCTGTCTCTGTGTAACATTTACATAACCAGATGCATAAATAGTCGAATTAACTAAACTACTTCTACCATATGTATATGTATAAACTAAATTAACAATAACATGTGCAGTTATTCCCTACGGAATAGTACATAAAAAAATGCAACTATACAAGAGATGCATGAAAATTTTGTTACGGAATATCTAGGGTTTGTTGCTATTAGGTCATGTAGAGACTAATTAACCTAGCAATATATATGGTTTGCATCATAAATCACACCATCACATTAAAACCTAATATAGCTTTTTTTTTTTTGAGAAATCGACTACAGACTAGTCGTTACAAGGCATTGATACATCGAGACGATGTGATAAGCACAATAACTGCCATTGCAAAGTACATGCGCCGACCAATTAGGCTACCAGTGGTTGGCCCTAATATAGCATGTTATCTTTTCAAAAACTTAACTATTTCACTCTTGAACAAGATAAGATCTAACTTCAAATTTCTATAGTTCAAGAGTAAAATAGCTTCATTAACCAAACAGAAAGGAATGGGTTGTTGAGAAAGCAATCGACAACCTTGAAATCATGTACTCTTTAATCTTCCATTAGATCTATATCTATAAATATTACTATGATCAAAATTGTTTGTTGTTTTGTGACGTTAGTCTTCTCATCTGACCTCTCTGTAAACAGTTCGTGTATCATTGAAACTAATCTCAAATTTCTACAAAAAAAAAATATGAGGATGATTGCATGATAAACTTGGAGTACTACTAGGGCAAGATCATAACATAAACAACAAAAACATGAAGATGTACTAAAGTGTGTAAAACAAGCATGAGAGATAGATAGAGTAGGTTATCTTGACTTGAAATAACACCTTAAAAAGTTCATATATCCAAATAGCAAGAGTACATGCATATAGCTAGGTTTGATAATAAGTAAAACAAAATATTCAGATACCCACATATAATAGAAGATATAAAGAGAAGATACTTTGATGCTTGACCTAGCAAACAATCGGACCGAGATGCTTGATTCCCCCAAGAAAGAAAAAGAGAAAGATACTTGAGATTCAAGAACAAA
>BEHA01050368.1:515550-543519 GCA_002897215.1 Eschscholzia californica subsp. californica | reverse complement strand
TGGGTTGAGATAAAGCCTTTGGGTGTACCACTGTGGTTCTGGTTAGCAACTAGGGTTTGGAAAATAACTTTATGATGAATATAAAATGAATGGTCTTTATGTAAAGCTATCTTTGAGTTAGGTTTTGTTTTTTTGGGTCATATTATATTGTAAACTAGCTGTTACAAAAGAGAAGAATTCAGAGAATTAAAAATTAAACTATTAAATACACTATGTGATCCTTCTCTATTCATAGAGTTTAGAGTGAGTTAGAGAAAGTTTGTTACTAACTAACTCTTAACAGATTAATTGACTTCTGGGGAGTGCCTTTAGACTTAGAACTACAATTATTCTACATACACTACATCTTATTCCTTTCTTATCTTTACACCTCAGTGACACTTACTTCCTTTTTCGCCCCCTCAAGCAGATGATTCGAGCAGGAACATCAGCTTGTGTCGAAGATTACAAAACGTTGTTTGGACACAAGCCCTTAGTCAGAATATCTGTCGGTTGCTCTGAAGAAGAAGCATACTTCAATATCAATTTTCTTGCTGCAATAAGATGACGAATGAAGTGATAATCCACTTCAATGTGTTTTGTCCTTGCATGAAATATTGGGTTAGATGCAATGCTCCGAGCACAAACATTGTCACAATAGAGCTCAAAAGGCTTTGTAAGGGGAAAATGCAATTGAATTAGCAAAGTACAAAGCCTTATATCCTCAGTGGAGCTCCTTGCCACAGTGGGATGCTTTTCTGAACCCCCAAGAAATCAGTGAATTTCCAAGGACAATGAAAAACCCACTAGTAGACCTCCTTGTATTTGGGCAGTCAGCCCAATCTGAATCAGATACCCACACAAATGATTCAGATCACCATTTGTAATCGTAGCACCATAAGAGACAATACCTTTGATATATCTTAAGATCTTTTTGAGAATTTGAAGCTGGGATTATCTTGGAGCTTCCATAAACTGAGCTACATAGTTCACAGCAAAGGCTATATCAGGCGATACTGCAATCTTCCTACTAAACTCCTATAGAAAGAGGGAACAATACGTAAATCTTCATCAATCTTGGAGACTCTGTTCCCACATTAAATTGGAACAACACTTGGTTTTGATTCCAGTAGATCTTTCTGAAGCAGTTCCAATGCATAATTCTTGCTACAATAAGATCATGAATGAAGTGATAATCCACTTCAATGTGTTTTGTCCTTGCATGAAATACTGTGTTAGATGCAATGCTCCGAGCACAAGGATTGTCACAATAGAGCTCAAAAGGCTTTGTAAGGGGAAAATGCAATTGAATTAGCAAAGTACAAAGCCTTATATCCGGCCTCAGTGGAGCTCCTTGCCACAGTGGGCTGCTTTATTGAACCCCAAGAAATCAGTGAATTTCCAAGGACAATGAAAAACCCACTAGTAGACCTCCTTGTATTTGGGCAGTCAACCCAATCTGAATCAGATGCCCACACAAATGATTCAGATCACCATTTGTAATTGAAGCACCATAAGAGACACTACCTTTGACATATCTCAAGATCTTTTTGAGAATTTGAAGCTGGATGATCTTGGAGCCTGCATAAACTGAACTACATTGTTCACAGCAAAGGCTATATCAGGCCTTGTCATAGTGAGATACTGCAATCTTCCTACTAAACTCGATCCTATAGAAAGAGGGAACAGTACGTAAATCTCCATCAATCTTGGAGACTCTGTTCCCACATGAAATTGGAATAACACTTGGTTTTGATTCCAGTAGACCTTTCTGAAGCAGCTCCAATGCATAATTCTCCAAACAGGAAATTGAGTCGTAGGTCCAATTTCATGTTTTTTTTTTTGTCAAAAAGACAAGTTATCTTTTTGTCCTTTTAGGCCCCATATATAGTTTGGAAATAGTCTTGAAAGACAATTCTAAAAACACTCCTATTTCTAATGCCGAAATTGCCCTTAGAATCTTAGCTTGCGAAGCTTTGCAAACTAGCTTACACTGCTTTGCAATCTAGTTTACAGAGCTTTGCAAACTGGTTTGCACTGCTTTGTAGTCTGGTTTACAGAGCTTTGCAAACTGGTTTGCACTGCTTTGCAATCTGGTTTGCAGAGCTTTGTAATCCCGTTTGCATTGCTTTGCAATCTGGTTTGCCTTGCAATGACTTTGCACACACTTTGCAATCTGGATTGCAGAGCTTTGCAAACTAGTTTGCACTACTTTGCGATTTGATTTGTCTTGCAAAGCTTTACAATCTGGTTTGCAGAGCTTTGCAAACTGGTTTGCACTCTCGTTTGCAAACTGGTTTGCACTCTCGTTTGGAAACTGGTTTGCAATCTAGTTTGCAATAAGGTCAGTTTCGTCTTTTCCCTATATTAGATTATTTACAAAAATGACATAGGGAGTTGAAGCCTGAAAAAAAGTTGATAAATCATTTTTAACCAAAACTCAAATTTTTTAAGGAATTTTGGTCAAATTTCCCCAAACAGGAACTATCACAATAAGGGTAAAAAAAAGTTGTATAACCAAATTGTATATAAATAATTTTATTTTTTGAATCGGTAAGCGTGTGTCTCGAACCTATATGACCTCTAAGTTAGAAGACTTACCTCTTACCACTTGAGCCAAGGGTCGTTGGCGTATATAAATAATTTTAATAACTTAGTTTTGAATTACACCTATGTGTATAACTATAGCCTAATAATTAGCCACTCTCTCCTCATTATTCTGTTGATATAACAATTTAAAGTAGTGAAATGGTAACAATATGTATGCTAATTAATTTTGTCATGTTTGGTCAAATGGTGGATCTCCTCATTTTTCTTTTTGGACTTCCGTGGCTCTTAGTGTCCACGGGCTGGGTCAGTATGAGGAACCTCAATCTTGGTCTAATCCATGTTGGACTTGAACAATATAGACTCAGACTAGCCCATTCGTACTGCCCCAATTGTGACCCTCTAACAACTCCGTCTGAAATCTACAAGAGGACCAAGAACATAGTGAGCTAAGACCAAAAGGAAGAGGTGCCTTTAGAGGCACCCCTGGTCCCCAAATGGTAGTCTGGTTGGTCAGTGCATCTATTTTGCAATGCGGAGGTTCCAAGTTCGATTTTCATGGAAGTGCAAATTCAAGAATATTGAATTTAGGTGTAAATAAAGTAGTTTATGTGGATTTTAGGTCATGTAATTCGTTGGATTTTAGGCTATCTAATTTGTTGGGTTTTAAGCCAGTAATAATTAGACAGTTATCGTGCTTAACACATTGTATCGATACATCAATACCTTCGTAATGATCATTCTAGTTGATATTAAAAACAACAAAAAAAGAAAAAGAAAAAAAAAAGGTAAACATGGAGTTATGTGAGGCACCAGACAAATCTATTTGATAATAGGGTGTTAATTCCAGTGTAAGCCTTTATTAAGGAGGGACTGTGCTGATTGTATATAAAAAAAGCAACTGTCATGATTAGGGTTTTGTTTTACCTAATAAAAAAACAAGACAAAATGCTAGTTGTCTCCCTCATCTTAAAAATTTAGATTGTCACACCCATTAACCCTACCCAATGACTTTTGCATTTTCAACCCTGAGAAAGTTAGTACACACACAACCAGGCAACCAGGCAACCAGGCAACCAGGCAGTTGTGCACTTGCGCTCCACTTTAAAAGTCCAAACGCAAGAGTATTTAAAAGTAGAAATTTTAAAAGCATCTCCAATGGATCACTCAAACAAAAATTCTAGTTGTTAAGTGTCAAATAAAGATTATCATTTTTAAGTGTCAATACAGGGACACTCTAAATTTCTTTATTCTCCAATAGAGATCTCTAAAATCTTTCTACTTAATACACATGTCACAAGGAAAAAGTAGTTGAAAAAAAAGTTTCTATTGTAGGATTTTGTGTGTATCTAATACAACTATCTAGTGTTCTAAGCGGAATCTCAAACATCTATATGTTTAACACCAGATTACCAGGATCTTAAAGTATGAACTAGAAGAGGAAAAATACCTTTATCGCGTTTTTCTCACGAACCTTTTCAATCGCGTGTGAAGTTCAAGAGCTCCAAGTGTCGTTCCTCTACTTGAGACACCGAGTAGGTTGACTTGATCTCCCTTCCTTTCAGTCTGCTAGGACTTAATAGAAGGTTGAGAAGAACACTTCTTCTTGACTAGATTGATAGAACGAGAGTTTTTTCTCCACAATCCTCTCTCTCCACTTGTTGTATATTGAGAGAGAGAGAGAGTTGTATAATTTTTCTTTCTGAGACCGTTGAATCATCTTAAGTAAATCGTGATCTTTGTTTTAAAAAGTCTTCAACAGATGTTATGTTTAAAAATCACAATAACTACTCACTTCTTATAAATTCTCTAACTATTTTTTTTCTCTCGTATCTTAAAACTTCTAATTCACACGATTCTTTATCTCCCTCTGTTCTCTCTTCAAACAACCTAATTTAATGAGAAATCAGATACAATGTCCATTGTTTATCTCTAAATTTAATGTAATTACAACTATCATTTTTTCCTGTATTTCTATTACTCTCACATAATTATAGAAAATTTGTGCCCTACGGGCACGGATTATATCTTAGTGTTTTACCATTGTTTCACATAAAATTACCAAGATCAATCATGAAGCCCTAGCTAGGTTAAATTCTTAGGCAACCCTAGTATGTAACTACTTATTAGATCATGAAACCCTAGATTATAATCAAAGTTGCTATCTCTTCATCGTGACAACTAATATAGTTTGAATTGAAGATTTTTTTGGTACTTCTTATTATCTATTATCTAAAACGTAAAGTTCTTGCTGGCGGGGACGATCACAATTATAAATCGTGTTGTCTGTTGTATTTTTTTCTCAATTTTGGCCATCAGATCTATTACCTACTTAAAAAATGAAATGACGTTCACCTTCTCATTAAATTTATTATGTTAACTTCGTTCACCCCATGTATTTTAGTTGTCCATCTTAGTTCAGGTTCAATTGTGACCTTGAGATTTATCTAATTACAACACTAATTACTTTAATTAATGTGGTTGGCGGGCGTATTGGGAATTAAAATTCTACCCTTAATTAGACTAATTAGTGTAACTTTTCTCCCTGAAGTCTTAATTAAAAAAAATCCCAAAGTCATAAATGAAATCCTACTCTTAATTAAGAAAATAATTAACAAAAATAACAAAAGTACATCTTTGATTACTCTCTGAATGTCCTCCTTGTCTAAGTAGCTAGAGAGATCAAAATGTACCTTGTGTTATTACGATGAACTACGAAGTCACGAAGGAGGTACTTATATATTTGTTATTATTAAATCTTATAAAAAGGACACATGTCCTTACTTTTCTTTGAAATTGATAAGTTGGGTAAACTCGAAGCATTACAAGAAATAAAGCCGAAAATGAACAGAAAAGCAAAATAGACTAATTACAAATGATATCACCCCCACTGTTTTCTCATTCGCACCGTTCCTCTCCTATCCAAACTCAAAATATGTTTAGCCCTTCCGGCAAATTCCTAATGTCCAGATGCGTCTCCCCATCACTTAACTGCATCCTCGATAAGAAGTCGGTTGATTGGTTAATCTCTCGGTATACGTGTTTAGCCACACAAGTGGCAAACCGGTCTCTTAATCTCTTCACTTGTCTTCACACCCGCCTCGCCTTCCACGGCACCTTAGGATTGGGTCTCACAAAAAGATCCCTCGTATTAGAGGAGTCTGCCCCGACCTCAATATGACTAATTCCAGATTCATGGGTCCAGTTCAACTCCTTGGAGTTCAGGAACGAAAATGGTTTGTTTCTATACCCTTGCCGTGGCTGCCTTTTGCACCTCTCCTTCCGAATTTCGAATAATTCGAGATGTTCCTACTCTTTTTTATCATGTTTTGATAAATTAAAAGCTTACTTGAATTACTTTTCTTCTTTATGTTATTTGTTGGTCTTTATAGTTTTTGATTCGTTTAAATACCGTTTATCTTATATCTAGTTTTATACGCGTTTCTGCAGCGACTAGATTAGAATCTCTACATACGTACGAGCAAGACCTTGAGTAAATCAACAGAAATGGGGACCTGAAAGATACCTGCCACCTGAGCACTGACATGGAAGGTCTGCAGTAGCAGTGGCTGAAGAACTTTACGTCTGTCACTATTTTTTGGGTTAGAAAGTCCCAAGATTATTGGAGAGTGACAGACGTCCAAACAATCTACTTTAGTACTTAGAAAATGTTTGGATAAATATGGTGCATCTTCAACCTAAAATTAGTTCAATTTACAGCTTTTTTTTTACAATCGACTTAACTTTTGAAGTCTGACAATCTCCCAATGTAGTACTTCTCATTAATTGCATAAAATGTGTAATATAGCTCTACTAATTAGCCATCAGATGTCTCAGACAAAAACTAACCGGTCTGAATTGGACGGGATGTTACCACTTTCAAACCCGAGCCCACATTCTTTATTTCATCAGGCCGGTCGGATTGAACCCATCTCCAGGTTTCAGGTGTCCGTCAGCTCTACAGACTCGTTCCAACTTTTTCCCCAGTCCTACCCTTTAGTTTGAATCCTTGAAAGTTTGTTCAGGGAAAGATGTAAAGATGGGTTCTGAGAAGAATGAAAGCTGATTAGTTGGCCAAAACCTATGGCCACCAGCAGTGGTGATGGATGCTGGCCTTTGGCGTGGATAACCTCTAGGGCTCAATAGTGCCGCAGTGGTGAACATGTCAAAAGCTTCATGAAACACATCCCCTCTTCCTATATTAATTGAACTCCGACTAACTTTTTTTAGCTTCCTGAAGTCAGTAAAAACTAAGTTGAAGGGAATATAAATGCTTGAACATTGGAATGACTTCGAAATGATTGACCAAAATTTTCTTACAACATGATTAAAAACCAAATCCCTCGAGTCAGAGTACTAAATCATTCTCATAGCATCTCGACTGAAAGATGAGAGAGAACAACACATTTGAGAATGATACCTATGTGTCTATTACATCCAGTTCCTTGCCGTATGGGTGTATTTTGGTGCTAGAACAAGTTAATAACTTTATGACCTAGTTTCTAGCAGATGCATGTAGTTCAGCATTTCCAGCCGACAGAGACTGAGAAGGAAAGATAAAGAGCAACAATCCATCTTCTTTAAGTTCTTGAGTAATAGACAAGTACTTTTTCATCGCTCTGTGGCCGCAAATTACTGGTCCTTCAACTATCCAACAATTGCAACCATCCCAGATTTATTACAGCTTTAACTCGGCAAAAATGTTGCATGAAATATACCCTTTTAGGACTGACTGGTTTCTCTTCACAGTCTGAAACACCTGTTCATGTATCCATTTTAGGTTTTAGGGGTTGGGGGATAAATGCGTATAAGAGATGAAGGCTGGAAAATGGTTCTAATCTCAGTCTATATATAGAAGAAAAGATTACACTGAAAAAGTGAATGAGTACTCTGGAATCACCGGTGCGGCTTCAACTCTAATTTATAAGCTTGTATTTCCATGGGGGATATGACTACATGTCCTTCGTTTGTAAGATCTTCCGACTGCTCTAAATACCCAAGCATCTCTGTGTCGTCATGTAAGAGATTTAAGGAAGTTGCTCTTGCATTCGAGGCAGTGAGATTCTTGAAAATGCTGAACAAATTCATAGGCTCGTCGGCTACTCTTGTGCATTTGGTCGACTCTCCTTTTCGACAATAAGCAGAATCCCATTTCCATCTTTGAAGAATTAAAACGTATCTAGGGTCTTCAACTGGTTTCTGATAATATTTCATAGGATGAGGAACCTTGAAGCTAACTATATGCATGTCACATGGTAAGGAAGTTGCTAAAGGAGAAAACGACCGCGGTGGAGGTTGCACGGTTGTTTCCTGCGATTTCTTCGATATGAATGAACGGATTGGGTAGTTCAAGTGGGCTCCTACACGGTGAGAGAGAAGAGAGGGGTTGAGAGGTACCGGGGTTGAAACAGGATCCGAAGAAGAGATGTTTGATTCTGTAAGTATGTGAAAAATTACTTTCATGGGACGGTTATCCATTACTCCTTGTCCAAGCCCACGCCCGTCATCTCTCACTAATCGTCGATCCAACATAATCTCCAACCAACCATTTTTAAGGCTTGCCACACCTAAAGACTGCCGGGAGTGGACTGAAAATCGATGGCCATTTGAACCCTGCAAAAAAGCAAGAGATGGCATTGGGTAGTAATTTCCTTGCAGAGGGATCTTATCGTATGTCTCTCTCCGACTTATCTGAAAGCCATTCAAATCAGTATAGAAAACTCGTCTGCTATCAACATCTGTCTTGAATCTAGTTATCAATTCTCTGTCATTGAAGTTATGGCCCACAAGTTCTACATGATATTCCTTCTCAATTAGGAGTTCTTGAACAGAATTTTCTCCGTTATAGATACGGGTGCTGTGAGAAACAGGGGACTGATGCCACTCCGTCTTCGGGTAAGAGTAAAACTCTTGCACCAAAGGACCCTCTGATATCACCATCTGCCCACCAGCTTGAGTTATCGGCCGAGCATCACCAGTGGGTTTAAATAGGTATGCACCACTTCCTTCACTAGAGTACATGCTGATCTCTTCTCCAATAAGGGTTTCAATACCATTCCTGCTCACTTTCTGCAACAACCCAAGCTTGGTATCGAAGGTTAGAGTTTGACGCCTATTCCTAATTTCTGCCGTGTTCCCTTCCAGTCTTGAGCAAGGATATGGGCTTGGGCATGGAAGTGGGTTCAGGTCCGTGATAAACTTAAGTTTCACTGGTTGGGCTCTTTCGCATCCAACAAACCCATTGGCGACGTAATAAGTTTGCAACCCCAGAGCAGGAACAGAAGCTTGCCAGTAAAGTCGATGCCTCCCGGTAAATATATTTCCATTATCATGCTGCCATTCAGGAGCAACCTGACTTTTAACACAAGACCAATTCGAATCTAGAACTGAAAAATCTGGCTTGTTAACAATGACCATCACTATCTCATCTCTTGTTTGCTCTGAAGGATTAAAGAGAATCACTGAATTAGCACTTCCTTTTGGAGCATTTATTGATCTATGCACTGGTTGAACATCATATCTTGACCTTACCTGCTGTGGCTCATAAGTTGAGGGATTCTGTTCCAATTTCTCGTGGCGGATACCCAGTAGAAACTCGACAGATTTTGACATGAAAACTTGCAGATCTTGAAGAGACGCATGCATTCTTGTTCCGTAATCCTCGACTACATGATCTTTAGCAGTACCTGTTACTCCATCATGATGCTGAAAAAGGGCTAAATTCCTCTTCGCTGCTGTTAACTTATAGGAGAAACTAGTTGGGAACTTTTCACACGATGATCTCTGGCAATAACCTAAAACTAAAGCGAGCATCATTTCTGATGCACGAAGTGTTTGTTCCAATACTCTATCGACTGCTTTGAAGAAAGGCCTAGAAACATAGTACCCACTCCAGTAGTCCTGTTGTCTATCAGCATAGGTAAAGAAATCACCTGATAGAGAAGGAAAACCCCCAACCTCGCCTGAACCTACCTCACCAGGACGAGAATAATTTATTCTTTCAGATTCCTCGCGAAGGGTTGTGAAGTAATCCTCAAGAGTACCAAACTTTGCTTCAGCATTTAGATCCGGGTTTGAGTTGATAAAATCAAATAACATTTGGTAATTTCTAAACTGAGCTTCTGCTTCGTCTATACTGATGTACCGAAAATCGTCCCCTAGTGGAACGAGTAGAGTGTTTGTCCTATATAGAGTTGACTTCTTCTTATACTGATCTAATAGTTTGAGAGCTCTTTCCTTCACATTGTCCTGGTCTGTCTCAACTGGATGTTGTCCCCAAGGGCAAAGCTCATAAATAAAACCCCTCATTCGAGCAAAGTCGAACTCACAACAAATTGCAGGCTCAGGCCCACATGTATGTGGAATATCATAAGAATAAAAAGGCATCATATGAACAAAAATGTCAGTCGTTTCGTCAGCATCCCATGTCTGTCGCCATATGAACTCCAAATTCTTTTGCAGAGCTAGCTCCTTCTTTAGTTCATAGTGGGTTCTTTGGATAAGCATGTTCTCGAAACCCATACGTCGGAGTAGATATGCCATGGTAGACGAGTAACCGAAGGGATCAATTGCCCAAGCATTTTTTGGAACAACCCCAATAGTTTCATTTAACCACATATTTCCCTCTGTAATCTGATACACGAAATGTACAAACATCAGTGCACAACTTTAAATAGACATTCACCTTGATAATTCAGACTTTCTAACTAGTGGTACAAAGGCAACAGAAAAGCTTTCTACTAGCTCAACAATGAGTAAGATCACACAAAAAAATGCATGGCTTTTGGTATGTGATTTTATTGAATGATAAAGAAAATCTAATACTTAAGAGACAGCAAAACCAAATAAAGCTGTAAAATGAGAAGGAACAGTTGTCTACTATACTACTATACCTGCTCGATGATGGCAAAGTAATGTGAATTAGCCTGCAAAAAAAAGAGAAAAAGGGAAAACAGATTAACAAGGAAACTGACGGTAAGTTTATTGATAGCGATAAGACAGAAACACTACAAAAACCCCATTTCTTGAAATAGACAGATGTGCAAGGTCTTTGAAGAGAATATACGTGTGAAGCGTAAGATCAAGTTATCCTAACATAAACCTTAAGTAGAATTTACAACTATATATAAAGCAGGTAGTTTACCTCGTCATTCATCACCCAACCACCTCCAACAATTTCCAACTGCCCATTTTTAACTAAATTGGTAAAAGACTCCCTTTTTGCCGGCGATGCATCTCTCCACCATCTCTCCAGATATGACATCTCTTCCCATATAAACTTACGACGAATGTCCTACAAGTTCAGTTCAAACAACAAAGTTACTACAACCATTTAATTATACAACATCATTGAAGAAGAAACCGAAGTTCCCCATCCTAAGTCTATTGTCGACATGAGTTTCCAAACAATTAGAAGGAAGAACCCCTCCCCTCTACCAATTTTTCCCGCCACCGAACCAGTAGCTCCCATGCAACCTAGCCATTCTCTATACATATCCCCTACCATCGTGGGTCGCCCACGGAATCTCTCTCTCTCTCTCTCTCTCAGCATATATATGTACCCATTTCTTATTTTCCACAACAAGGAACCTGAGCTGGAAGAGTAAATATTCTGAATAAAAAGAGTTTAGGGAAAAAACACCATGAAGGCCAAAAAGGGTACTTCCAAACTAAGAAATATCACCACAGAGACCAAACGAATACACTACCCTCAGATTAACAAATCCCAAATTCAGCATAAAGAAATGATATGAACCAAATTAGGATAAAGTTTTCACCTTAGAAAGAGAATCAATGATAGTATCCAATATATGTCGAGATTGTTGTTCATAATATTCTTCAACAGTCAATTTCCAACCCGGATCATTATGTGAATGAGGAACAACAAAGATCTTCAATTTCTCAGAATCCCATTCATCCCCTTTATAATTAACCCTCCACCCTTGTTTCCAAGGTCCACCATCAACATCTAAGAACTCGATCTTATCATAAAGATCTTTAGTTGTAATGTCAACAACAGCAGAAGATTGAAAATCACTACTTCCATTAGATGATAAAATGGGTTTTCTGTAAATGGGTTTTCGATTTCTAGAGAGAGAATAATTTGTTCTAAATTTAGAGTGAGAAGATAAAGGGTTTGGGATACCGTAACGAAAAACAATAACTAAGAAGAAAATGAAAGAGATCGATAGTCCTATATAGAAGAAATTTGAGAAAATGAAATCTACCAGAGAAGTTCGTCTGCGTGATTTACGAGTTAATTTTGATTTGGTGAATGATGTGGGTAGAATTGAATTGGTCCATCCACCACCACCACCACCACCAGTACGCCGGTTATTGCCGGAGTAGGAAGAGAAGAAGGCCATGAGAAGATGAAGATGAAGATGAAGATGAGAGAGACAGAGTGGTGGTGTAAGTTGTAATAGTGTTTGGATCTGCTGTTTTTGCTGCTACTTCTTTCGTATTTGCGTGAATTCCGAAATGACCCTCAGATATAATTAATTCGCTATTTACCCCCCTATATTGTCCTTGTCTGTCACACTAACAAACACTCCCGTTAGTTAAAAATTAGGGGAATGTTATTTTTCCTCAATATGTCAATTACACTACGAGAAGTGAGTGACCATGTGTGCCACTCTTATGAAACAACAGGTTTTTTTTTTTTTACAGAAATCGACTACGATTTAGATTTGTCGTTACAAGGTTGATATATCATAAAGATGTGATACGCACGATAACCGCCTAACTTAAACCAATAATGAAAGAAGCTTAAAGTTCGACAAATGTATTAATTATTTATACCTTTAATAACCCGATCAAAATGTCTTGGTCGTTAACTTTTATACATGATTGGCTTTCAAAAAAAATGGCTTGATTGGATGGTTAAAAAATGGTAACTTAATTAATGAGTGGAAGAAGCGGTTTCTTGGTAGTTAACTTTATTTCCTTTGTTCGTATCCTTCAACTTTAATATTTCCTTTGTTCGTATCCTTCAACATTAATTTCTCTCTTCCTTTGGGTCTCTCCACTGACCTTCTTTCTTCCACTTTTCCACTGTGTGTCTAGCTTTTCCGATCTTAGAATTTTAAACCCACAGTTGTATTAACCTAACGCATAAACTTTTTTTTTTGATGAAGGTCCTAACGCATAAACTTAAGTTATTAAAAACTCCAATTTTGTTACCCTTATTAGTGATGCTTAAAAGTATTGAATAGCGGTTGTTGTTTGTTGATAGTTTGAAGGGAGATTTTATAGGCAATATGACTAAGTTTGGTTAAAGACAATGCTACCTTTGAAGGTCAAGTTCACCCTCATGACAAAAGATCGGCAGTAGGTGACTTTAATTGAGAAAAAAAACCATCTTCTTCTCAAACTCGCACTCATTCCCCCCTCTCGGCGGTCGCCTTATAACTGATGCCAATAATGTCATCTTCATTACTTGTAATGATTTCGGTGTCGATTTCATCTACGCCATTGTCGATCATCTCCCTATCAGTGACATTCTTTCTCCATCTCACGTTCCTGCAGATTCAATTAAACAAATTTTTGTTTTTGCCAATGCCGCTAGTTAAGACGATCATTTTAAATCGAGTTTAGTTGTTCAAGTCGCGGAGCTTTCCGACGGCGTTTTCATCAGTTGTACGGTTAATCATTCTGTCGCTGACGGTACATCTTTCTGGAATTTCTTCAATACTTTCGTTGAGATGCAGAGAAAGATAATATTAGGTTTAACGAAACAACCTGATTTTTGCTAGAATTACTTTATAGATTCATGTGCTGTAATTAGGTTTCCGGACGGTCCTCTGGAAGTAACTTTTGATGAAAACGCTTTGATTAGAGAGAGAATCTTTTGGTTTAGTAAGCTGAAACTGAAATTCAGATCAAACAATACTAATTCGGTACAGAAATTACCTACTTCTGTTGAAATCATTGGAAAACAAAGTAACAATTACTGGAAGAAGAACAACAAGGACAATGATGATGATGATGATGAAAGTCAAACCCAACCTTCACCGGGGAAGGAAGAAGAAAGACAAAGACAAAGACAAAGACAAAAAAGTTCAGTCAAGGTTGCCGACCAGCTCCAGCTTCCAGCCGACGACTGGTGACGACCTAACAACGATTGACACCGTTAGGTCAAACGTTGGTTGAGGCATTAGCTTGTAAATACACATTGTCTTTAACCAAAATAGAGATTGCTCTAGCGAGATTGTCTATAACAACTCTAAACATCCACTACAAAATCTCCCTCGTTTGAAACCTTTGGTTCCGATTTTCCAAGACCCAAAAAGAACCTGAACCGGATAAGTTAGTTCCGATTGTAGATGCACTTCACAAATTGCAATCTGAATAGAGAACCGGACGGATAACCTCCTATATTCCCCTGAAACAATTTCATCTCATACAAGCAAAGCTTATTACTAGTTAATCAGGGAATTGAAAATGGCGATTTCATCTCTCACTCCTTCATCCTTTCATACATTTTTCTCTCATCACCTCTCCTCCGATAATCGTCAGAAGAGCTTCAACAATTCGACTTGTCTGAATCCGCCTCCTTCATCAGTACTGAAGCATCGACGTTCCTCCATCATCATCTGCTCTTCTTCTACTAGTAACATCTCTCTCTCTCTTTTTCTCTCTCTATACATAGGTTACTAAATGAGTGGGGTTTCAGGTGCGAGCAATGACTTGTCGAGTGAAGAGAAGAAAGTATTACGAGAAAGATACGGATATGACCACGATGACTACTTAGCTCAAACCTATTCCAAGGTGACTCTATCAATTTTCCTCTTTCTCTCCCCCAAATTTGTGTCTTTGTTGTTCACTTAAGAAATAGTGTCTTTGTTTTGTCAAATTTGGGTTTTAAATACAGACAAGGGGAAAAAAGAAAACTGACAAGACTGAAAAAAGAGGGAGGACTAGGGTTCCAACTGAGGATCCAAAGCCAGCTCGAACTACTCATAAGTTACTTCAGGTATAAAAATTCTCAATCTTTAACCATTTACTAGAAAAGAAGCATTCTTTGTTTTGTAAAACTTACAGTTTGGTATTTCGGGGTAATATTGTGTGTGTTAGCAAAACAAGTAATAACGTTTGATATTTGAAAAATGAAGGTAAGAATGGATGAAATGAAGGGTTTTTGGAGTGACTTTTGCAATCATTATAATAATTAATGAAACAAACTTTTAATTGGAAAGTTTACAAGCTATTGTTTAGCTTAGAACACATTCGGGATGATGAAATTGTAAGTTCTTCATTTAGTATTGTTAATGAAATTTGTGCTTCTCAATTTTGTTCCTATTGAAGGTTCTAGCAGGAAAGGCTCGACGCATGAAGTTACTTTCACCTAAAGGAATGGATGTAAGACCAATGATGGAAGTTGTCAAAGGAGCAGCCTTTGATATTTTGCAGGTATTATGGTTTCTCATGATTTCATAATCACTAGAAGAACGATGATATAAAAAAGGTTACTAGTTTTACGGAAACTTTCGTTGATTGTATCTGAACTCGTAGTTGAAGAAAGTTTAGCCATCTTCTTATAGGTAGCTGGTGGGTGTCCTGTTTCTTTAAGGCCAGGTCGTTGGTTAGACTTGTATAGCGGAACAGGATCTGTTGGGATTGAAGCTATCAGCAGGGGATGTTCCGAGGTACCATTAGTTACTTGTTTAATATCTTGTTTAATATCTTGTTTATTCTTGTTTAACCAACAAAGCTTAATGAATACATAATCTCTTTTTTTTTTTGTGATTCAGGTGCACTTTGTTGAGATGGATCCTTGGGTTGTGTCTGAAGTTTTGAGACCCAATTTAGAATGGACCGGATTTCTTGATGCTTCAGTTATTCACACAATCCGGGTCGAAAGTTTCTTGGAACGAGCTGAGCAATTTGTTGGTATGTGAATGACCTTATCTGTTCTTTTGTGTAGAATATACTTCTTACTGCACGTCGGTAAATTGAAGGTACTATTTGCATTTGTTACTGTGAATATAATGCGTGGTTAACCTATTAATTTGTTTTGCTCTTTATCTAATCTACCTTGTTCTTGTTGGAGTCAATCACTTGGAGTTTTCTATATCTGGTCCCTATATATTTCACTAGAGATGTCATGTTTGAATTTATACATTCCACCTTTGCCCTTCATAATTGATAAAATAAAGTTAAATTTGTTTGTCGAATAAGCATTTGTGTACTTGTCCATGAACTTCAGTGTAGCATCACTAGTTGGTCTCCTATTAGATTTCCTAGGTAACCATGGAAGTCTTTGGCCATGAAATAATGGAGTCCAGGTGCCTTCCGGGTCGTCACTTGCTTCCCCTCGAGTAGATTTGCCTGACTACAAATGTTACTGTGGAAGCACTTCAAGAGATCTCAAGGTTGTACCTTATTTTCTAAAAGAACCCGATAAAAGGAATAGAAGGAAATCATGGTCCAACTCTGCTCTCTAGCTTTAGTCTAATATCTAAACTATCTCTGCCGAAGAAACTATGTGGGTGACAGAAGTATTATATTTTCCTCAGAAAATAAAAGAAAATTCTCCAAATCTGAAAAGAAAAACATGTACCGATATCTTGTTGATTATTGACTCTATATATCTTCACTCTTCAGTATGTTCTCTAGATATCTTGACAAGTTTCTTTTTTCATATGTTGAAGAGAGAAAATATTTGGTTTTGTGCAGGTAAAAATGGAACATTTGATTACATTAGTGTCACACCTCCCTATACAGCAGTAGATTATAGTGTTTTAATGAGTCAAATCTCAGAGTCAGCTTTAATTGGAGAAGATACTTTCATCGTATGTTCCATACTCTACTCTAATGAAATTACTTATATCTTTAGATTTTCAAAGATGATTTTGTTATGTAAATCTTTGTGACGCTAGGTTGTGGAGTATCCTCTCAGAACTGAAATGTCGGATACCTGTGGATGTCTTGTGAAGGTAGTATTTATCTCACCTCCATTTTATAGGATAACCAATATAAATTCTAAATGCCCACGATATGGTAAAAAAAAACTAGAACGGGAACTCCTAACAAACCATGTAATAAATGATTGCAGGTCGCTGATAGACGGTTTGGTCGCACCCACTTAGCAATATACGGACCTAGTTGGGCCCAGAAGAAGAAGAAATCAAATTAATTGTGAAGAATAGTTGCAGGAAAGGTCCTATACTCCTATTACAAGTTGAAAGTGGGGGTCTTAGAGACATCCTTTCTCATATATAGTTACCAAGAATCTTCTTCTCCACACAAAAATTTGCTCCAGCTAACTGTCTTACTATCTCTTGCATCAGTGGCTGTGGTTCTACACTTACAAGGTAATCCCACTTCCATTTTTTGCCTATAAAGAAATGGTCCTAAATTCATCTTTTTCATTTTTATTGAAATCCTGAAGTGTAGTTATCAATTGCAACCAACATATATAGGTACATTTGAATGGCATGGTTGTGGAACTTGTATACATTCGATGAACAAAATCAACTTTATTATAAACAAATGAAGCTTGTATGAGAAAAGAGTGTCTTTCTGTAACGTAACCGTTGTGAGTTGTGGAAGAGGATTCTTTTATTAGTGCAGAGAACCAAAGAGGAGCAGGAGTGGCAACCACAGCCGTTAGCAGTTCATGACATTATTAGCAGAGAGGATGTATTTTCTTTCTTAGAAATCATTATTATATTCTAGACTAGATACCTACACCTGCAGGCGAATGTGCCACACTATGTCTTGAAAAGACACAACGGTGGACTTTCATCGTTTCTGTTTTTTTCTAGTTTTAACTCAATTATTGAACTTTGTATTTTTAATCATACCCTGTTCAATGGAAAAAGCATTCCAAGTAATAATAGTGTTTTGACTGTGTGTGTGTGTGTGTGTGCACGCACGCACGCATGAATGTTCTATGGTTTTTTGAGTTTTTGAGATGCTTTGCAGGACATTTTGGCTTCTCGGCCATGACACTCTTTGGGGCACTTGCAACGACATCTCTGCACTAAATTCTGATATGATTGTCTTGTGCGAAGTTTTGGTGTCGTTTTGCTAGCAGTTGCCAGCACCAACATCATCGAGAACACCATTGAGACGAATTAAGTGCAAAAAATTATCACCTTAAGTGGCCCAAATATGTTGCAGAAATTGCAAATGGAGCGTTACCGAAAAGTGCTGCAAAAACATTGCCAAAAAGTTAGCGAATGACTAATTAACTAAGTCATCTAATCGTATTCTATAAGTTTATTTTAGGAAGACCCTTTGACTCATCTCCATGATTTTTATTTTCTGAATGCAAAGCACAGGAAAACTAGTCTTGTTACTCTTTATGCACCCAATCTGTAAAATATAAAGCTAAAGGCAAGTGCTCCGTCCAGTTTAGGTTCAAAAACAAGCTACCTAAGCTTTCTATGGTTCCTCTTCAGTTCAATTTTTTTTTTTTTTTTTTGTAATTGTCCAAGTTCAAGTTCAGGCTTGTAGAAAGTGTAAAAAGATATCCAATCACTTCCACCTTTAAAGGGAACAACTTTCACACATAAACTTCATATGAGATAGTCTATTGTGAATGTGACAGAACACCAAGGATGAAACTTCTTATCTGTGATCTTCACAAAATGGAATTATTGTAATACAAAATTCTTCGAAAAAGAACATGATCAATCCTTGTACATAGGAAAAAAAAAAAGGATTCTTAAATTTAGCTCTATCATTTGCTCAAATGAACTCGATGCCATTCTTATGAACTTTATAACCCAAACCACATAATCAAAATTCAAAACGATCTATTGGTTCGCTTTCTTGATTCTTTGTGGATTTGGGTGGTGAAATTCGATAAATGTAGAAGGATGAAGATCGTGATCTATGCAGGTGTGACGAGTAAACACAGATCATGACCGGTCTGTCTCGTTTCTGCTTCCTTCGTCTTTCATGTTTTTCTCTGGAAATCCAAGAGAGGCAGAAAGTGGAGAAAAGAGAGAGAGAGAGGGTTCTGGCCTTCTTCTCATGAGAAATTTCAAAAGTTAGGTAAAAGTTATAAATAGGAAGTGAAGAGATATCTTGATAAAGACATTTTCCTGAAATAATAATGGCCCATCGAGCACCCCTCTCACTTTTGTTTGACATAATCAATTCTCTCCTAGCTATGATTATTTAATCTTTCTCTCCCCCTTCCACAACTATGGTCATATAATTGCCAACAAAAAAAATAGACTAGTTTTGATCCTGTGGTTGCAATTTTAATTGCTTTAAAAAAAAATACATAAGCTCTGGCTCAGTTGGATGTGCATCTCTTTGCGAATTCTTTTTTTACATCCGAGTAAAAAAGAATGCAATTTGCCTTAAGTTTTCCATAGCATTCGATTTTTATTGAAAGAGATCACATTTTGTTTCCATACCCGCTACAAGCTTATTTGTTCCATCAACTTGATGTATCAACGTCATATTAAGTTACGATGTTTCACATTAGTTATATTTTTTATTTCGTGCTCTAATATATACGAAGTCCTAAATGTAATGAATCATTCAAATAAAAAACAAAAAGTGTGTGTCGATTAAAACTCACAATTATACTAATATATTTTTAGAAAATTTGATAGAATACACTTCTATCTATTCTTCCCCCCACAAAAAATGACTTCCATATAGAATATATTTCCTACTCTGTTTCAAAGAGAAGAGTCATAAATAAACTAAGTAATAATCTTCAACCAAATACCCAACCCAATCTCTCTCTCTCTCTTGTTCATTTGTAAAATCTTTAGCATCAATCTAATGATCTTTAAGAAACCCTAATAACATTATTCAGATCAATATCACCTCCTCCTCCATTAGTTAAACTATTCTTAACCTGAAAACCAGAGTTTATTATTGTTGATGATGGCGACGGTGCCGATTGTTGTTGTTGTTGTTGTTTTGGTTTGTGATCATGATCCAATGAAGCAACAAGATTGAACGACGAAGATTCCGTTGATTTTGAATTCAAGTTAAGATCATTCATCCTTGTTGATGGTGGAACTGGAAACAGAGGAATTGAATTAATTACCTTCATATGAGTTTTTGTTTGATCAGATAATGGCTCAATTGGGATTCCATTAACTGGTAAAATCATTCCTGAACTGGAATTTGATTGATGATCTGCTTGGAGTTTTTGAAGATTTTCTTCTTCTGTTGTCATATCGAAAAGACTAGATCTTCGTCGTCTTAGATTGAGATTAGTACGTCTGATAAAATACTTCTGAGCATGACTTGCTACTTGGGTAGGTGTTCTTGTCTTCACAAAATTTCTAGAAATTCCTCTCCAATCTCCTTTACCCACTTTCTGTAACCCTAGTAAGAATAATCGATGTTCTTCTTCCGTCCATGGTGTCCCTAATTAACCAATACAAAACCCTAAATCAATACAATTTGAAACATAAATACACAGAGAGAGAGATCTGAAATTTACCTCTTTTCCGATCACGGATTCCGGTGGACTTATGAACAACATCATCAGAGGCGTAACCGGCGGCAACAACATCATGATTTGATTCATGAAGTTTTTTATACTGAGAAAGATTACTCAGACTAACACTCTTTCGAATCGGATTCGGATTGAAACCTTGAGTGATTCGAACACCGAAAAGCATGAAACTATTGTTCTTACATTTGCCGCCGTTAATTCCACCTCCGGAGTTTTCATTGACATCATCACCACCGGTTCGGCCACTGAAATCAGGGGAGTTAAGGGCGTCGCCGGGCGGCGGAGAGTTTGTAGACATGAGGTTCTTACTAGGGTTTTGAAGATTGAAGAAAGGGATTGAGATTGGAAGATTGAAGAAAGGAAAGATGTCTTTAAATATGAGGAAGATTTGTTGGATTGATTTCCTAAAAATCTTATTAGCTTCTTTATTTAGGATGAGAGGTTATCTTAAAGATTTAGGTCTAAAAAATAGGAACAAATGAAGAGTCAGCTGTCAGCGCGTGTTTGGGGTAACTTTGGGATAAGAAAGAGGAAAACATTGGAGGATATGGTTATTGGTTTTGGAAAGGGTAATTAAAAAGTATTTTTTTTTCTTTTTTTTGGTGAAATCATGAAATGGAAACAAAAAAAAAAAAGAGATTATTCTATTTTGCTCCCTAACGATGACCAATTCACCAAAATGATCCCTTCAAGATGACCAACTTTTAATATAAATACTTTTTTAACTTTTATGTTAGTCAATTTCAGTTAACTTTAACAGTTGGCCAATTCTTTCCCATTAACCCCTCCTTTCAAATATTCTACTATTTTCTTGTTCTTCCCTCCTCATTTTTTTTCTCTCTTCTTCTTCTTTTTTATCTTCTTCTGTCGTTTTCTCTTTTTTCTTCATCCTCTCCTTATTTTTTAGTTTTGGTGAAGGAGTTTCCCCTTCGTCAAAATCCTCCCAAACAGATCTGGGACTTGGGAGGAAACCAAAACGAACAGTTCGTTTGGTTTGACATTGATAATACTCCACTTATGGAGGAATTTGATATTTAAAAAGTTTCGTTGACGAAGGTTGTCATTCACGAATCCAACTACCAAGAATCATTTGCTCGTATATGAATGTTACACGAAGATCTGATGATTTTTAACAAAATCCATACTCCTATGCTAAATTGTTTTCTGTATTTTTGTCAGTGATGCGAAAATTTGACCAATAGGTTATCTTAACGATGAAAAATTCTCGGTCAATAGATGTTTATAAAAATGAAGATTTGTCGTTCTTTTGAAATTCTCTTTCAAAAAAGTTGTATATTCTTTTAAAAGTCTCAATCAATGCTATCATTTGCTTACAAAAATTTCAAGAAAATGTCAAGCATACATCTTCATCCTTAAAAACATCTATTGCCTGATAATCTTCATTGTTGAAATTTTGAGATTTAACTAAAATATTGTTATATGACTCGAATGATTCTTGATAGTTTGATTCATGAATGTCAGTCTCTTCTATTAACAAAGTTTCTTCAATATCAAACTTTTGTATTAATGAAATTTTATCAACGTCAATTTTCTACCGTTATAATAATATTTTTACAAATATAAAAAAGAGTGATTTCTATATATTGAACTGTTTCTATTTGCTCTAGAAACATAAGCAACCAACAAGAAGAACCCCAATGTGATGGAAAAATAAGTTTTATAGTGTATCTGTGTCTATTTGCTTTGAGGGAGGTAAAGACGCCTCTCTCAAAACAAATCCGACGCAGAGTTTGTGAAGGAGGGAGGCGTCTTCAAAATTTACAGGGGCTTTTTAGAACTTTCTTTTGAGCATGGAATATTGGTCTTCTAAAGTTATGAAATAGATTGTCTTAATCATGTGTTGGTTACGTGGATCCAATTAAACAGGCGGGCAACTCAAGGCACATATGCACCTAAAAACCCTAGTGAAACACTTTTTTTTGTTGAAGACCCTATGTGAAACCTTGCATCAGTGGTATTGGCTTTTTTTAAAGCTTCTTTTTGTTAAAGCTTTTTCTTAAGCTTAGGCTTAGGGTTGGGAAAAAATTCCGCAAACCTGAAACCCGTCACGGGTATCCGAGTCTGTTAGAGTTCGCGGATACCTGAAACTTGAAGGCAGGTTTGGCCCGACCGACCTTATGAAATCAACGGATCAGGTACGGGGTTTGATGTGCTACCCGGCATCTGCCCGAGCCGCCCGATAATCTTTACCCGACATAACCCGCTTAATAGTGTCATCCATTTATACGCTAATACTTATGCACATTATATGTATGCTTGTGTTGTATGTATTTATGTATGCATGTATAACATATATATAGATATATTTTTAAAATATTTGAAGTGTATAATATAGATATACATATATTGTTGTCCAAGTGCGGAGTGCCCTTGACACAACATTGTTAAGAGAAACTTAATCGAATTTTAGTTTTGATAGAAATTTCGGTACCATCGAAATAGAAATATTTTGCTCATTTCGACCGAGATTTTTTGAAACTTTGGTGAAAACCCGATACTCGACCGCACGATACCCGAGAAACCCGAAAAGTTTGACGGACTTGGACGGATTTTAAACACTAGGAATTTTAAATAATCCGCCCGATTTAACCCGAAAGCCCGAATGGACAGAGAGTTTCAAAGCTCGACCGGCCCGACCCGACGAATGACATGAACCCGATCGGCCCGACCTGGACCGATTCCCGCCCCTACTTAGGCTATGAACTTTGTGAACTCATACCTATCATCTATTCCATTATTTTCACGTGCCATAGGTGGAAAACAAAAACAGGAGAATTTTAAATATAAGGTCCGACGAGGCACCCGGTTATATTGCTATTGGCACCTGCGTTTAAAGGACAAAGATCGATCCATTTGAGAGCCAAAGCAATGGTTCAAACTGGTCCAATCCGGTCCCTTGCTTTGGGTCTCGGGTTACCTGTCTAGGACTCTCTGCTGGTTCGAGGTCAGTTTGAAGGTATTTCGAATTCTTCCACCAAAATTTCAACCGCAAAAGTAAAATAACATGATGTTGGGTTGGAATCAAGATTGGGCCATTGGGCAGAAATTAAAGTTTGAAATCAAAGTTATTTCCATGGGTTACTCCTTTTCTCTCTCTAAAACAATGTTCTTTCTCTATTTAACTCTCCATTTTGGACCGATGATGGTGGATTTTGAATCAAAGTTATTTTCATGATGGCGTGATGATAATGATAAGAATGTTGTTATAATGTGATACTATTTAATTGTCAATAATCAAACCCGTAACCAAAAACCAACACTACTGATCCTTATTTCGACAGATGTTGCTCGGCTTCTAAGATTTCAAAATCCTGAAAATCGAGTTGAAACATCTCTTTTAAAAACCTAAGACTTTTAGACAAAAATCTTTTGAATCTTCAAAAACCCCTAATATGTTAAAGTAAAAAATCCAAAAAAAAAAGGTACCATGTTAACATTTTAGAGTTGAAGAAAAAATTATCTTTGTCTTTGTGAATGGTTCTTCTCACATTTTCTGTGTATAAAAATACAGTAACTAGAAAAGAAAGAGATAAATTCTAAGATACGCGGGGAAGAGAGACCCTGAAATATTCTTGACTCAAGAGACAATCAATTAAAAGACTAAATTGTAGTGTATATTATGTGTCCACTTAAAGTATTTTTCCACAATTAGATTTCTTGTTATTTCAAAAAGAAAATCTCTTGTTTCATAAGTTGTCCATTTAAGATTTTTCTTAAAAATGGACTACGTTCTACGTTAGTCATTACGTGACACCGATACATCATCAAAATGTGATAAGCACGATAACTGCCCAACACACTTATTATTTATACCTTTAATGATTCACTTTCAATAACCATAGATTCCACTTCCTGTGGAATCGAACTCATAACCGCCAGATATTTGGAGTTTATTTCAACATTTTCAACCACTTGAGCAACCAAGTGTTGACATCCACTCCACAGAAGAAATCAGTTTGTCTATATATTGTCATTTTTTTCTTGAAAGATTCATTTCATTATATATCATGATTTTACACCATAAGGTTTCATTACAAGTCACAACTTTACATGAGTTATAGTGATTTCGCCTCAAATGACATATATTTATTTACATGAATGGATATGGATATATTAGGTCCTTAACCTACAAACTAACTTTAGAGGTCATGTAAAGTAACAAGAATGCCTTTCTATGGGTAGAAGATAACATAAATGTTATGATAACTGCTTTATTTTCAATAAATAAAAACATAAAAAACTACTCATTCCGTCCCAAAATGAATGATCTATTTTTTTTTTGTTCCATTTTAGTGCCTCGTATCTAAAAATAAAGGAAAATTTTTTTGGTTCTTTCCAATAATACCACTACTTTAAATTTAATGACAACTTTATCTAAAAGTAAGTTAAACTTTTTTTATTGTATGGTAAAAAAGTTAATGAGGCTACAATTGGAGAAAAATCATGTTATTTTTAAAGCCAAACTCTAATTAATGATGTTCCCTTAAAAAGTTGGGTTTTCAAAATAGGTCATTCATTTTGGGACGGAGAGAGTACTTTATTGTTAAAAATCTATTAACTACATTGTATAATGTTGTAAAGAACTCATAGACCCTAGCACCAATACACCAAACATCCCACAATCGAATTTTTGAGGGACACAAGGAAATGTTTAAGAAGCCATGGGACCGTTTCAACAGAAAAGAGGTCAACATTTGATTGTCCAAGTGGTTGATAGTGTTGACATAAAATCCAAAATTTTGGAAGTCTCGAGTTTGATTCTCAGAGGAGGTGAAATCTATGGTTATTGAAATTGAGTTATTAAAGGTATAAATAATGTAATAAGTTTGTCGGGCGACTTTCTCATTGGAAAATGAAGTAGGAAAATGTCGGAATTTTTTTCCTTAAAAAGATGTGAAAACGATTTTCACACCCTTTCACTTTATGCCATCTCTCTCCTCTTATTTTATTCTATCTCTTCCTGCCTTTCCCTCGCAACTGCCTCCCAAACTCATCACTCTTTGCGTTCTCTCTCTCTCTTATTGAAACTTGCAGGTTGATTCAAGGTTGATGATGGTGATTCAAGGATGATGATCTTGCAAAACCTAAACCCAAATTCAAAATCAATTTTCTGTCTCAGATCGAACTGCTTATGTGATCCCTAAAATATGTTGTTGTTGATCTAGGGTTTTCCTTTTCTTCAACAGAGAATTCTCATGTGAGGAAAAAATGATGAAGTCACAGCTCACGATTCATTTGAACTATCTGAGCTGAAAGAAACATGGATTACATTGATTGGGCTTCTAGGAATGGATGAAGATGAATACTTTCTTTTGTTGCTTTGGTTGTGCCAATGGCGGATTGAATCCCTTTTCAAAATGAGTTCATAACAATCATCATTTTTTTCCTTAAATCAAATGATGTTGAACTAAAATTTTGTTGAAGCTTGATGGTTCATAGTGATGATGATGATGAAGATGGGAGAAGAAAAGGAGAGGAAAGAGTTGGCGTTGTTCGTCTTCAATTTTGGAATTTAATTTTCATAACTTATAAAGAGGTTCAACGTTAATACTATTGCTTGGCGTCCTTTTCGTGTGTAAAAAAGGGGGATTGGGTGAAGGGTCCAAAAGGAGGCCCTTAATAGGATTCCCATCCTAGGTAGGCAAAAAATAAAAAGCAAGTCTAAAGTGTCAAGTTGGGAAAAAAAATGACGAAATGGCCCTTGGAAAACAAAGTATTAATGGTTCATGCCATCGAAAAATTACAAAATTGTTATCGAAAAATTACAAAATTGCCATCGAAATTTCTCGGGAAATGATCTTTTTCTGAAAAAGAATCTGACAACCCGTCCATCAGAATCTGTACTGTTCAGAAATTTACGGA
Source organism: Eschscholzia californica subsp. californica (assembly GCA_002897215.1). Classification (NCBI taxonomy): domain Eukaryota; kingdom Viridiplantae; phylum Streptophyta; class Magnoliopsida; order Ranunculales; family Papaveraceae; genus Eschscholzia; species Eschscholzia californica. The sequence goes on along the minus strand of BEHA01050368.1, from coordinate 517,670 downwards.
ACTGCTACCGAAAAATTCCCGCGAAACGAAATTTTTTTATTTACTGGAATTTTTTTTTCTGTACTAGACACTTTTGCTGGGCGGGAATTTGAAAATTCGCAAAAAAATTTGAAAAATTGGGCAGTTATTTGAAAATTTCGAAAAAAAGATTTTGTGACCGGGAAATTATTTTATTTACTGGAAATTTGGGCGGGAAAATTGAAATTCAAAAAAAATTTGAAAATTGGAATTTTTTGTATACGGGAAATTATTTGATTTACCGGGAAGAGATGGTTTACTGGGCGGGAATTTGAATTTTTCGTGTACTGGTAAATTATTTTATTTACCAGTCAGTTTTTTTTTTCAGGAAAACGTCAGCATTTCCCGTCCAAGGGCAAGAGGGGGATAAAAATAAAAAACTGACATTTGGACCTGCAACTAATTTTTGGGCAAGAGTGGATTTCTTTTTTGTTTACCCACATTTTGGACCTTTGACTCAAAAATCCGTGTAAAAAAGTGCCAACAATATTAATGATAGGCGCCTTAAAATATTCTCCTCAAATCTTTTCACGGTGTGTCAAACACAAAAACATGACTTTTTGTAAGAAAATGGGAGAAAAAATGATTTTCACATCTAAATGTTTTTACATGTATTAAAAGGACCCTAAAACAATTAGGCTTTTCGGCTCTGAACATAAGTTTGAGAGTCCATTTTCATCTAGTTCGGTATACATGTAATGGTTAGTGTTATGAAGGCTCAATTCAAAATCCCACCTCCCTATTTCCTCTCACTTAGTCCTCGTTGTTTCTAAACATCAGTTTGTAATCCAACTCCCTTGTTCTAAACATTTAGGCATAATCGTGGGCGACTTGCTTTTTAGATTTGTGGATGGAGATGATAGTCTTTCATAGGGATGGGAAAATGGTTAGGAAACCCACGATCCAAAGGTGACCGTTCGAACCGCGAAGGTCTGGCGGGCAGAATAAGGCTAAGTCGGGCTTACCCGACCCGTAAAGATGGACTCTAGTGGGGGACACAAGAGTAGCCCCTTCGCTCGACGTCCGATCTGAAAATTCGGAAAATAAAAGTCCGCGACCATAGCCCGAGAACTCGCCCTATATATTCTCACACCTCTGAATTTTTAGAGTGTCCCCACCCACCAAATTTAGTTTAGGCCTTAAAAACCATAGATAAACCAGTTTGAGCCTAAGTCTTCATTCATCCTCTATTTTTTAGAGTTTAAGAAAGAGAAAGAGAGTATTCTAGAGAGAGAGAGAATTCTAGAAAGAGATAATGAAGATCAAAGAAGCAGTGTTCTATTGAGAGATGCATCCTCCTAATCTATGAGGAATATATAGGGACGAAACCCAAGAAGCAGTAAAGAAAGATCAAAACTAATTCTCTGTCTTTTGCTTTCTCTCATTCTTGTAATCTCACCTCTAGTTATTTTCTATGTACCTCATTGAGATGGAAGTTATCTTTCATACTAAAATCTATTTTGTACATAATTTTGTGGCAAAATGATTATTAGTTTTGATCTTTAGAGATCCAGATCTATTTTATACATAATTTTGTGACAAAATTGTTGATGTGAAAATTTGTCTCTGTGAAATCTGTCAAGCGGTTGAGACCGCTACGTTGAGTCTCGCTTTGCTCCTCTCGGCAGGGGGGGAGCCTATAAGAAACTCGGAAACCTCGGTGACGCTCAAGACAGTCAAATTGCCCTTGCAGTTAAATAATTGAATATTGAATAAATCCGATTTTTGGAGTTGTTGTATTGTTGAGTTTGTACCTTGTTCAAGGCGATTTGATTACTTTTCATAGCTGCGTTGACCGACTGTTGATAGGAGGTGTTTGTGGGGCAGTTGAGATCCACCGTGTTGGATTGAAACTACTATTTTGTAGTCTTAAGATATTAGGATTCCTCCTTATATTATCCCGTGTATTTGATATGTACAAGCTATCTTATTTAGGATATTTAGAGTTTAGGATAAATTATGTTTTAGAATTTGTATATCCTTTAGGAGAAGTTTTCCTCTTGAGGAACTCTTGAAGTCCAAGTTTAATAAATACTTAAGATCCTCACCGACTGGATCTTAGATGGAATTTGGGATTAAGTCGGTAAGCAATAAACACGCTT
>BEHA01050368.1:485361-498381 GCA_002897215.1 Eschscholzia californica subsp. californica | reverse complement strand
AGTTGATTTAATGTCTATGAGATCCGCATTTGCTTCATCTATTTCAGATTGAAGTTCTTGAATTCTCTTTTTAAGACCAGTAACTCTGCGTTCTGAATCGCAACAATTTGTTAAATGATAGAAAGATTGTGCTTACTGATGAGAAATATGAACAGAATTTAGTTACCTCCTTGAGATTTTTCGGTAGCGAAACCTCGAATTAGGTTAAAGAGTTGTTTTTGATGATCAGTTGCCGCCATTGATGGATCTTTCCCGCTTCTTTTTCCCCGCTTACTTCTTTTCACTCCAACCTCCCGACTTTCGTAATTCTCAAGCTTTTTCCTCGTTTTTATATGTTGGGTTCTCGGGCCTCGTGACTGGTGACCCGAGTTTTCAAAAGAACTCGAGGCCGGATGCCCTATTCAAGCAAGTCCATTGTTAAAACGTGCCTCTTCATAAATAAGTGTCCAAAACCTTTGGTTGGAGTCATAAAAAGTTTTGTCTTCCTACCCTAGAGGACAAGGCTTTCAGACACGCTTACAATTTCAAAAAAAAAAACTCTCAAATAAACCTCCTCGTTTTTCTAAGAGTCCATGGGTATATAGACCAAAATCATTTTCGTAATAGGTATATAGACCAATCTTCCCAAAATATAGACATTTAGTCCTTTTACAATAAGGGCATAAATAACTCATACTTTATTGATAAATACCCTCCATGTCCCTCGTCTAAAAAATCCGGGGTTGTTAAATTTCGGAATGAATCCGGAAACTTTCCCAAACCAGGGGGCGTGATTTGGGGGAGATATTTAGGTTACAAACTGAAAAGATTTAATAGGAAGTAACGGATCAAGGATATTTTCCAAAACAGATTTTTCAAAACAAATTTGGAAAACGGATATTTTCCAAAACAGATTTTCTCTCTCATCCTCTCAGATTTGGAAACCAAATCTATATATCACTTTCTCTCACTTAATTTTCAGATTTGGAAAGAGTATATTTTCTGAGATCAATTAGCGTGATTTGGGGCTTAATATTCAAAACATATATATCAACTTTCTCTCACTTAACTTTCATTTTTTACTCATACATAAACACACATCGAATACAAATTATGAAACAAGTTCGTAAATTATGTGTTATTTATGACGAGGAAACCATCATTTGTCATGTATACAACGTAATTTATCATATGCTTGTGTGTCATCCATTATGTACCATTGAATACTTAGATTATTTTCTGACATAAATTACTTGTTTTTTATGTCATGTTAGGAAACGTACCATTGAATCCATTATGTACCATTGAATCCATTATGTACCATTGAATACTTAGATTATCCATTATGTACCATAAATTATAGTAACTTGTTAGGAAATGTAAATCTGAAATCATGTTTTTTGTTATAAAGTATGTGATTTATCATAAATTATGTATACTGTATAGTAAATAACACAACCTTTGTACGACTGAAAGGAAATTTTATTGAACAGTAATCTGTGTTTTATTGTAAATGAAAATAACATAGTAAACTAAGTAACTTAAAAACAAACTCCGTCAAAATGTTGCCCGAGCTCTCGATCCTTACTGTCTTTGGTCTTCCAGGTTTACGGCGAATCAAACATGGTAGTGTTTTTGACTCTTCATTAAATGTACATGGTTCATCGAAGTTAGGGGCAGGGTTTATATGTTCCTTGTAAGTCTTCACGTAAGACTCCGTTGTCCAAACAGGATCATAGAAACAATCTTCTTCATCGTAATTTATACTTCTATAGTTTATGTGATGATTCTGTGAGAAATTCCATCAGTGCTGGTTTACTACAAGAAAAAAAAAACATATGTATTAGTTAAAAAAAATTATAATCAAATTTACATACATTAATAATGAAACATTTAATAAAAAACAAATGAGATGGATCATAAATAACAGGTACAGATTAATAAATTATGTATAATGTATGGAAAAGTACAATTGTTTATTAGGTTAAGAGAAGTTTTATATGCTTGTCATGGCCACTGTTCTGGTAAAAAAAGGACGTGTAATGTTGGATAAATTTTTCATACTTTACGAACCTTTGATCATTAATACTATCATCTTACGTGAAATGTATGCAGATTGTATCAGAAAGTATGGTAATTTATCGTAACGTAACTGTAATTTTTATTCTGTTACAAGAATCAGAAAGGATAAACATCAAGATATTATTAGCAAATTTTATCAGAAAACATGGAAAGTTATCGTAAAGTACCTGTACTTTATATTCTGTTATAGGAATAAGTGTGGATAATCACAAAGATCAAGAACTGTACGGACAGATGATTCTGATCTGCAAAAAAAACAAAAAAAGAAGAGGATTTAACGTAGATCTGAAGAAATATACAATGAACATTGGAAGGAAAAATAACATACTAACATTGAACAAATCATTAAATAAGAAATAAAACATCAAAGATCTTTAAGAGTTATGAAAGTTTTAGAGAGAGAAAATATAAATCTTCCATTCGAAGGTAGTTAAGATTACAGCAAAACAGATTCAAAGTTATTGAAATGGAAAACAAGAAAAGAAAGACCTAAATCAATATTTGATGTTTTCAACGATTCTATATGAATCTTTAACCTATAAAGCAATAAAGATAAGATTTTAAACCTGAATAACAATGACTAGAATAAAGAGATAAACAGTATAAAACCTAAATAACAATGGAGGTTTTGATGAAAGCTCTTGATTGAATATTAAACAATGGAATTTTTAACAGCTGGTGGTGAGTTTAATTTATGTTTAATGAAGATTTCGTTTTTAGAGAGAGAGATGGAAAGTTGCCGGATTTCAGTTACGGAATATTATCAACATAGTAGTTAGTTACAATTCAAACGTGATTGGAGAGAGAAAGTTGAGATAAAAATGGAAAAAATATCTTTAACAGTTTAGAATGTAAATCACGTTTTGATATTAAAGAAGGTTAATATAGGTATTAAATCTTTAATATGTATTATATGGATGTGTTTTCTCTCTAGATGAGACCAAAAGGACTAGATATCCATTTAAATTATTATTTAGGTTTTGAAATCCTTTTTAGGATTATAGAGGACTATATCTCCTATTAGGACCCTATTTTTGGTATATAAACTCAAAAATTCTTTTTCTAAGCTAAATTATAGGGTTTTTTTTAGCTTACCCCCTTCAATAATTGGTAATTGAGGTCACCCCCTTGAATTTAATTTTTTTGTCAAAAGTACTAAGGACATGTTTTACATGTGATAATAAAATCATAAATTATACGAACAAAAACAATCTTTACTAACCATATTTCCGATCAAATCAAACAATAAAGTTAGGTAGAATAGCTACTAGGAATCATATTGAAGAATAATTGCTCTTGTAGTCACAATGATTTCACGCACGACAAACACAACCTTGTCCAAAGGGCGCTGCAAAAAGCACCGGGCCAAAACATTATAAGCGGGCGTGAAGCTTTTATTGACTCGGGTCAATGATTATTGACCCGAGCTCTCTATAAGCACCCACTGAATTAATTTGGGTGAAGTTCACCTCCATCCATCTCTTTCTTCCAAAACAACTATCTCTCTTAATTTTGTCTTTCTCTCGCTAACCTTGATGCTTCTCTAATGGGCGTCGTTTTCATTTGACTTTGAAAAAACAAATGTTGTTTCCGTTTCCAATGAAAACCAGTGTTCCGGCGTCGGAGCTTTAGAGATGGAGTAAAGAGATGAGAGAAAAGAAAGAAGGAAAAAAATTGACGGTTGGAGGAAAACTTTATCGATCGATGACCTTCGCCGGAGAAGATGATGAGGTGGCGAAAAAGATGATGCGAAGGAGAGAGAGGGAGAGATGAGGTGTTTAATGTTTTAAATTTTTTCTTAAGTGAATACCATTTTGGCCCCCTAGTTTGGTCTAAAAGGTTGGATTTTTTTGAGAATTGATCCATATTTAAGGGGGTCAATTTTGAACAAAAATATTATTTGCATAAGAAAGGCAGATGGAAACAAAAAAATTAACCATTAAAGTTAACTGACGGTGTTAACAAAAATGAGTCAAATTTGAATTTACGAAAAACAAAGGGTCAGAAAGGAAGCTGATCACAAAGTAGGGGGCCAAAAAAGAAATATCTTAAGAATTAGGGTCCTCGTTGTAATTAAAATCTATTTATAGAGGGCTATAAGGTTTTCTCTGACGCCACAAAGGCAAAAAAAATATCGAAAAGCTAGAAAGACAGTCACAGGCGTTTCCGTTATCCATTCCCTCTGTCTATCTCTCTCTTCTCGTTGGGGTTCTGTTTCAGTTTCCTGGGGTTTTATCTGAACTAGGGTTTCTTCGTCTGTCTTTTTGCATTCAACTAGAGGAGCTATGAGTTCTAATTCAATCATGAACAGTCCTGTTCCTGCATTCTCGAAGGATATGGGGAAGAAAAAGCGGGTAAAATCGAATCTTTATTAGTTCAAATTTCTTCAAATCTAGGTTTATCCTTTCTTCCATGTGTAATTTATCGTTTATTTTTCAAATAAATGATTGGGCTTTTGTTTGTTTATTTTCATACTTCGATCCAGACAAATAGGTTAGCGAAATTGAAGCAGTGTAAGTTCGAAGCGAAACGCGAACAATGGCTTTCTCAAGGTATTCCGATAATTTGTCTCTTGAAAGAACGTTTAATTTTCTTAATTTTGTTTGACATTTGAAAACCAATTTCGGGTAGGTGGTGAGATTGATGATTTGATTGTTTAATTCAGTGAAAAACAAGGGGTTTAAGGATGAATCAAATGTTAGAAGTTCTCCTTTGATGCAATCGTCTCATGAAAGGGACAAACTTTCCTCCAAGGATTTGGAAACTAGGTCAGGAGGTGAAAATTCCAGTTTGAATGATAGCGATTTGGAGTATTTGACTAATAGTCCATTGAGTAGTGTCTTTGGAAGTCAGGATTCGAGGAAGAATCATGTCGGTAGTATCAGTTTCAGTAGCAGTTGCGGCAGTTCTTCCAGAAATTTCAGTGAGGAAGAAGAAGATGCAGAAGATGATGATGATGATGATGATGGATGCCTTGATGATTGGGAAGCTATTGCGGATGCATTAATAGCTGATGAGGATAAGAAGAATCATAACCCTAATTCGAAACATGCTTCTGGTTCTGATGTTAATCTTGAAATTCTTAACAAGGAGTGTGAAATTGGTTCATTTAACTCAGAATGTAACAAAAAGGTTCTGAAACGGGGGGAAACTTGTCGTGCGTGGAGACCAGATGATGCATTTCGTCCACAAAGTTTACCAAATCTCGCCAAACAATACAGTTTTCCCATGAATTCGGAAAGGCTTTTTGGTCATGGAGGCGGTAATTGGGGCTGTCAAAGTTTTACTTCACAACCTTCATCTTGTCCAATTTGCTGTGAAGATCTTGATCCTACCGATACAAGTTTCCTCCCATGTTTGTGCGGATTTCGGCTTTGCCTTTTCTGCCACAAAAGGATTATGGAAGGCGATGGGCGTTGCCCTGGTTGTAGGAAGAAATATGATTCGGGTAACGAAGTGGCAGCCAAGAATGACAAAAATGGAGGAGCGGTACAATTCCGTTTTGCTCGTTCTGTTAGCATGAATACATGATCTTAGTGAAAGAAACTCAGTGCTTTGAATTTTGTTCCTAGGAATATATGCGGGGATTGTTCTTTCTTGGTGTTTGTTGGGTTAAGTACTATGTGTGATCTTCCGTTCGGTATATGATCTTCTGTTCTGATCGAGGTAGATGTGAATAGAGGGTTACAAAATTTCTTTTGTTTACGGACCTATATAGTGTTGATGTAGAGGATTAATGTGCACGTGTGAATAAATAAGGTGGTATAGGTACTTCGAAACGTCAAAACATTAACTGCAGTATATTTTAGTTAGCTTATTAAGACTCGTTTATTATTTTATGGTTCTCATTTGCATTTGAATTACTCTATAGACATTTTTAATTGATATATAGTTGCTTCCATTGAGGTAGTCGCCTACATCACATCGAGAAAGTTATAAAGATAACGGTGCATGAGGTTCAATTCAGTAGCTTGTTTTGTTCGTTGCGTTAATTTTTTCCTCTATTCTTAGTTTTGCAAATTTTGCAAGGTGTTTTTTTTTCCTATAATTTCTTCTCTATATGAAGTTGCAGGAAGAACTGTTTTATGAGAATATCTAACATATGGGTGAAGGAATTTCTATTGGAGGTTAGTAGTATTTTACTTTCCAATATCTTGATAAAAATTACCTCAGAGATTGAGCTTTCACATACTGGCCCAGGATATCTTTTCCCGAAGTGGTTATGCTTGTCGTTTTGTCTTAAGCTCTGATTTAGGTTATGCAGAAGCAGCAGGACGTCATTGAGTTCATGATGATTAATTGGACACCTTTAACCTATGTTAGATTGTTGTTACAGTTCTTAAATGCTGCTGTACTTTCTTTACTGCTGTCGCTTATTGACCTTCATCTTGTGATAGGAGAAATCGAGAAAGGAATCGTAGGTAGTTGGAATAGTCTACTTCAGTTGGTGATTGGTTCTTCATGTTTAAAGAAAGTAGGACATATATATAAATCTAAGTCAGCACCTTTGGTGGTCAGCACCTTTGATTGTCAGCTAAGTATTGTTTAGAATATGATTTGATTGTCTTTTTAAACTCGTACCTTTCAGTATTTCAAGAGAAGGGAATCTGCACCCATAGTTCATTGCAGTCAAGGTGATTCCTTGGCATGGTCAATACCTGCCATCAACCAGCCTACTCCTGACCGATTAATTGAATAGGTAGATAGAAATGTAGTTTCGGGCCTTTGGGCAAGTAAGGGTTACTTGATTGCTCTAATACTGAAATCTTAGTAAGAAAAAATAAACTATCCTCATTGTATTGTTTATGTTGACATAAAAATCTACAGTAAAATAATCTTGCTCGACCTTGAACCTATGAGTATGCAGTTTATACCTAAGCTTTTCTTTGGGAGATGTCCTCATCGCCTCCATTATTTTGCAGTAAATGGTATTATATTGGTCATATAGTTGTGAGTCAATCGTCTATATGTATGAATTAGAATTACTTGTTAACACGATGAATTAGTGTTTGTTGAACCCAAAACAAGTTTTACTCACCTTGCTGGTATAGGATGATCGTCTTTTCAGGTTGATCGGGTATGGTTCTGGTCTTAGGCCAAGAATGGTAAACTCCCTATCTATTATTTGGATCCAACAGATAGCTTTATCAGATATTTGTCTTTTCAGGTTTACCTGCACTATATCTCTTTGTTTCCTTGATAGAACCGAGTCAGGGATTTATCCTTGTAATTGATTACGATCATCCCAAACCAGGGTAAGCTTTCCGTGTTCATAATAGAAAACCTGACTTGTTTGAATCCGACTTGCTTGATCTGACATGTCCGAATCAGAGTAGCCTGAGTGTGACTTGTTTTGGTCAAGGCCAATATAGTCATTTCAGGTTATTCTAGAATTCATTCAACGGAGACTTATTTTGTGCCTAAATAAATGGACCCAAAATCAGCCGGAGTCTCCCAGTCAGATAAGTGAGGCACACGACACAAGTCAGGGAAAAACATTCAAGTCCGGATTTCATAACCGCGAGAAGGAACAATTACAATTATTGGTTAACTTTCAGTAGGGCTTTCGAATTCCCATGTATATTGGGTTGGGGTTCTGTTATTCATGAAACTGCAGTCCTGATAATCTCATTTTGGTAATGTGATACGTACAGAAATTCACCCTTATAAAAACACCTGAGCAAAGAATGTCTAGGTTTTCTCTATGTTTCATTCAAGTGCATGTGGATGATGCTCTTTTCTTGTAACTAGTGTTTCACTACATACTCTCCCAAGGTACTGCAAAGTTAACCTGGGGCCGCAGCGATTGCATCACAGTTTAATGCTAGGTGATGCTAGGTGAAATAGCTAGGGAAAATTCGAGTGGCAGTCTACAATTTCATGTACTCAGGTGACCGTCACTGTCACATTACCTCGAACATGGGGTGTGTATTTAGAATTTTCTCCTTGTGGCATTGACCTGAGGATAGGATTGAATTGATTTGAGTCTAATTGTCAGCTGTTTTTGTATTACGTGACTGGGTGGTTGGTTTGTTTTGATTTTTATGCAATCCGTGGGTGGAGTTGGGAGTTAAAGATTTGTGCAGGAAGTTTTTTATTTGTGCAGAATTGTTTATTCAGAATTTTCATAGTTGCATTTAACATAACTTGAAAATTATGTTTATTGACTACAAATGAGTTATTAACCTATCACTTGCCGGCACCTAGGTCCTTAAAAGTGAGTTCTTTTATATATGTCATACTTGTGAATAAAATTGTGTTTATGTGACCCTTAACATTTTATATTAAGTTGTGTGCCTCTCGACACGGCCATGAGCCACATAACACCACCTTATATTATTTTCTTAATTTCACTTGCATTAATTTATTATACTAATTAGTTTTCTAAGTTAATTTTTTTTTTCTTGGGTGTTCTCTTTTTTCTCTCATTCATGGCTTCATGCCATTTTCATCTCTAAGCCGAACTTCAAAAATGATTAATAGAAAATTCAACTTCCCACATCTGAAGTGTTTTTGAAGATGGGGAGGGACAAGATGGCGTGTTTTTCATATAAATTGTATCCTTAGAGTATTTAAAATAGTTACAAGATGTCAATTCGTCACACTTTCATGATGTATCAATATCTTGTAACTACTGACTCAGATCCTCAAAACAAAAAACAATAGACATAGTCAAACTATTTGATATCAAAGTCATTACATCCAACGATAGTGACAATGTTTACAACCTGTCACAATACAACTATTTACAGAGAGAGAGAGAAACTAATACTATAAGAAGATTAGAAAGTCTTCTTTTTCATTTCCCGCCCCCGCCATCTTCCTCTCTGCTCTTTCTCTCTCTAAAACTTCAACTACTAGAAAGAGAGAAACAATCAATCAACAACAAACAACAAAGATGTCTCTCAATCAAATAACATCTTTATCAAGATACAATCTTCTTCGACCTCTCTTATCATCATCTTTGAATCGTTCATTTTCATCATCTACAGATGAAAACCCAATTACAATCGAAACATTAATGCCATTTTCTGCTCACAATTGTGAATTACCATCAAGAACCCTAGAAACAACACCAAAAGAACTTCTAACTTTCTTCAAAGACATGGCTACTATGCGTAGAATGGAAATCGCAGCTGATTCGTTATACAAATCGAAACTAATTCGTGGATTTTGTCATCTATATGATGGTCAAGAAGCAATTTCAGTTGGAATGGAATCAGCTATAACAAAAAAAGATTGTATAATAACAGCTTATCGTGATCATTGTATATTTTTAGGTCGTGGTGGAAATTTATTTGAAGTTTTTGCTGAATTAATGGGTAGAAAAGGGGGTTGTTCTAAAGGAAAAGGTGGGTCAATGCATTTTTATAAAAAGGAATTAGGGTTTTATGGTGGTCATGGTATTGTTGGTGCTCAAATTCCTCTTGGGATTGGTTTAGCTTTTGCTCAAAAGTATTCGAAAAATGGGACTGTGAGTTTTTCTATGTATGGAGATGGTGCTGCTAATCAAGGCCAATTGTTTGAAGCTTTGAATATGGCTGCTCTTTGGAATTTACCTGCTGTTTTGGTTTGTGAAAATAACAAATGTAAGTAAAAAAAAAAAAAAGAAAGAAGGGCTTAATTTCCTAGGGTTTCGATATCAGGAGCTCTATTTATCCATTGAGCACATGATAAGACATAAATTCTTTTAATTTTTTCGGTACAAAACTTTGTTATATAGTAGATGTGATGCTATGCCCCGGCACCCGTCTCGACCGAATCCCGGCGGGCTGATGTGTCAGGCCATTTTCCTTTTTCTTATTGATTGCATGCTTGCTTTTGATAGTCGGAATGGGGACATCGGCTGAGAGAGCCGCAAAGAATCCAGCTTATTATACGCGTGGAGATTATGTACCTGGTTTAAAGGTAAGCTGCAATTTCTTTTGTTTGGATTTGGGCCTTTTCTATTGGGCCCTAATGGGTTTATGGTGTAACTTTTATCGAAGAAAATCAGTAGGCACCCCAAACACGTATGACTTTAAATTCCAGGCTCAGTTTGTTACTTTGATTAGAGTCTGGACGATTAGTGGAATAGACACCCATTTCACTTGGGTGCTCCATTGTTAGTCCACTTCAAAGGCGCTTGAGAGTGTTGTTTATTAGAATAGTTTTTTTTTTCTCCTTTAGGATTATCTTTGTCTTATGAGATAACTGACATTACCATAATATATAAACAGGTAGATGGGATGGATGCTTTCGCTGTGAAGCAGGCATGTAAATTTGCAAAGGAATATGCTCTGACTAATGGACCAATTGTGAGTATATATACTATCATGAAAACAGAATTGTAATGCCATGGATAGCCTCAATAGAGTGATCACAAATAGCCGTGTCGGTCTGCTTAATCGACCATTTACCCGTCACGGCACAGAAGAACCAGCTATGGGAATGACCTGCGCACGGTTCCTCCAGGCCTGCACCTGACCCGCTAATTCCTTATGGTTAGTCGGGGGTATGCGACCTCTTACGGCTTGTGTGTGTGTGGAGTGGTGGCGGGGAGGGGGATATTTTGGTCAAATACCCCTAACACCTTAAACCTCAACCACTAAAAGCTAACGTTTTGTAGTAGGAACCCTTTGGGAGTCACTCCCCCAATATCTCAATGAGAAAAATTAGATTTGCTCTGTTGTTGTAGTAATGTATTTTCTATGGTGCCCACACGAGTAAAAACTAAGAGTAGTACTTGATGTTATACACAGATTCTTGAGATGGACACTTATAGGTACCACGGGCACTCCATGTCAGATCCAGGGAGCACATACCGAACGCGTGATGAGATTAGTTACATAAGACAAGTAAGTTTCTATACTTTTTATGCATTTTGATCCAAATTTAAAGGGTCCTAAATGTATATAGCCTCGTGTATTTGCTTGTAATTTGTAACTTCGGGAGTTTTTTCATTTCAGGGGCGTGATCCAATTGAAAGATTAAGGAAGTTGATTTTCACTCATGACGTAGCTACTGAAAAGGAGCTAAAGGTATATATATTCTATTATAACATGTAAATAGATGTCAACCAAATTAGAACCTTGATGATGGCTTGTGAGGAAATTCTTTCGCCTTCTACTTCTAATAGGCCATGAACTAGATCCGAATCATTCTCAACGAATCCATAAGAAGTGATTCAATTCTTTTCATCGGGGCTTTCAAAGACTAAACACCATTTTTTTTGCAGGATATTGAAAAGGAAATAAGAAAGGAAGTAGATGATGCCATTGCTCAAGCCAAGGTAAGAAACACCACTTGCCATATAAATTATTTATAGGGTTTAGAATTCTGTTTCAGGGAAACTTTGCTTATTCTATACTATACTTCTGATTGATGTTGATTTTTGTTACATATATACAGGAGAGCCCAATGCCTGAACCTGATGAACTTTTCACTAATGTGTATGTTAAAGGATTTGGGGTTGAGGTAAACAATTCATGATATTGACCCTATAAATTACTTCTCTAACTCATCTATATATAATGTCTGACTTTCTTAGTTCTTACATTTTTTTTGTGCGAAAAGATAGTGTTGAAGTCACTAATATGGAGGCTTATATAACATATAGTCGTCGTAGAGGGATATGAAATTTAACGAATACAAGACATCAACTAGAAGTCGTTAAATGTAAGAGAAATGCATAATATATGTGCTTGTTCAAATAGTCCCACACCAAATGGGCATGAGTTTATATGAGTGAATGAACGTCTGACTTCTTGAGCTAGCTTTTGGTGTTTGAACCACCAATAGTACTTCCAGATAACTATTATAGACTTCGCCTTGATTTGGTAGTAACGCGAATTTATTTTACATCACTTTGCCACTTTTTAATCGATTTTGAAATAAAGCAGGCTTTTTAAACATCCCTCTAGCTCCTTATATGAAAATACTTCTTTTGTACTTTCAATCATAAATTAAGCAAAATCCAAACTCGGACTTATACACTTAAAACTTTTGATTCTTTTGATGCAGGCATATGGAGCAGATAGGAAAGAAGTCCGAGCGGTGCTTCCATGAATCAGAAAAACTACACGAAAAATAAATTAGTAAGTGTGAACAAATAAAAGAAATCAATTTTGATTGTTTGAACTTATTCCCTTGTAAAATTCGATTTTTCTTCTGTATAGTTCATTTTAGTTTGGGGTGTTCTATTTGCCATTTCCTTGTGTTAATGCATTTCAGTAAGTTGAATTTCTTGCTTTTTTTCACTTCGAAATCTGATTAATGGTTTCGCCTGTTTCGATAATTTTGGTGTTCTTTTTTTTCTCAAACGTGATTGTTATATCTACCTACATATGATCATTTGATTATGTAATAAATATGTTCGTGTACTTCGTAAAACCATTATTGGTTTCTTTTTTTTTATTGTTTGCGATTATTTTAGATAAGTTGATCTTGATGAGAAGATTTACTAGTATCGTAATGTTATACATAGAGTGTATTTTTCTAGTATTAAAAGGGAGCTTCTAGTTGCTCTGCTTGGATTTGCATGACTGCCCTCCTTTGCTGGTTGAGGTCGGGTATTCGTTGCCTCTACTTTTCATGACAAGCGTACTAAGTGTTGAAACTCTAAGGTGCTGTTTGTTTTTCTAGTTTTTCAGATCTGAAATCTGAATCGCAACCCAATTCAGATTTCAGATGTTTGTTTTTTTTATTGGTGAAATCTGAAATGTTGGGCTGAATTTTTAACATCTGAATTGTCTGAAAAAATGCCCACTTTTTTGAAGTCTGAAATGGAATGAAATTGTCTGAAAATGTGTAAAAGACATTTATGCCCCTTGTTAAATTTTTAGAAAGTTTGTCCCCACCACCATCCCCGTGGCTATCCTCCACCACCGGCGATCTCCCCACCACCACCATTACTGGCGTCCTCCGCCACCACCACAAATAACAAATAACAAGATTTTTTTTAACTTCTTCGCCAAAAAA
>BEHA01050368.1:466825-483175 GCA_002897215.1 Eschscholzia californica subsp. californica | reverse complement strand
TTGAGTAAAACACTTCAAATAATGGGTGTCTGTTTTGTAATAGCAATTTTAACCAATGAAACTCCGAATGGGTCGTTTTGCCACTTGACTATTTACAGCTGAAATCTACTTCTTATGTACATTTTTGGAGCAGTTGGCTTCAGGTAAAATGATGCATTTCCTATACCTATTTGTGTAATAGTTAAACATGACCATCACGAAAAGCAAATATCTCCATCATTCTCAAGTTGTAGTTGACTCTCTAAGACATGAAACACTGTAGACATCATGCACAGATTTGCCTATGAATTTTTTTCAATCTGTCCTAACTCCTAACAAGCTTTAGATGTTCCACCATAGGATTTATGCTGTTTTTCTGTGTTCAGTTGGATTCCAGAGATGCATACACATATATAGTCATAAATTGTGGTGCTCACTTTAAAAGGGCACCTAAAGATAATTAATATTTTCGGAGCTCAGTTTTTTCATGTCCCAAAACATGCAGTCGTATATATTATATAAGATAGTTATTAAAAACAATATTTTCCAATCAATATCCTGCTCATTTTCAAATTTGAAGTTGAATCATAGATTTTATATAGTTTTGTTGCTTTAGTTTTTTCATGTCCCAAAACATCCATAGTTTTGTTGCTTTAGATGTTATATAGCATTTGTTTTAGTTTAATGATTAGAAACTATGGATGTTATATTGTATTTTTGAAAAATAATAGATGTTATATAATTTTGGGAAATAAGTCAATGACTTCTCTTTACTAGCTAATTTGAGAAAAAAATTATTTTAGTAGTTTATTTTGAACTACAATGTCCATTCAAACTTCGAAAAAAAAATCAACTACAATGGGTTCCTATGTTTCTTTCATTCATCGGTTTATGTTGTTGTTTTGTATGAAGTTTTCTTCTTTAGCTAATTACAAAGCAGGTTTGTTTCTTCTGAGTAAATATCTCCAAATCAGTTCTTGCCACTAAATTTCACAAGTTTTTAAACTGAATTTTTTTAGGGATTAATCAATTTAGCTTTATTTAATTTTTATTGGACTACAAGGGGTTTTTGTTTTTGTCTTCCGATGTAGAGAAGCTAAATCAATTGCAAAGAAGAAGAACAAATCAAGCACAACTTATGTTCTCCAACTTCCTTCGATTTAATATTTAAACACCTCAGAAGAAGCAGGTTGATGTTTCGGCTTAAAGTAATGTACATTTTTTTACCTATGTTATCTTCTCAAGTTCCAATTTCTTTGTCCTTAAATTTTTATAGAATTTAAAACCAGTTGAAAAATTAAATTCGAAGAAGTTAATAATGATTTTGTTACAAATTTTGTAATTTTATATTTTTCATATTGTATAATGACAGTAAGCAAATCTAATTTAGTTTTGAAGTTTTACATCCTCAAATATTCGGTTTGGTTTGTTTTAGTAAAGAGAAGATCCATAATTGTAATAACAAAATGTCTATCCACACAAAGGTCTTTTGACAACAGTAAGACGCATACAACGCTCAATTGAAGCGTCCGTGCCGGAGGCACGAGTTATACCTAGCCTAAGCTCAATTCACAACCCAAGAGCCCAAGACCATCCCACGTCCAAATCTAATCCCAAACCCAAGTTTAGTTCCTAGCTCTAAGCTCAATTCACAGCCCAAAACCGTAGTCCAAATCTAATCCCAAGTTTAGTTCCTAGCCTAAGCTCAATTCACAGGCCTAGACCATCACCAAGTCCAAATTTGATCCCAAACCCGAGCTTAGTTCCAAACATAAGCTCAATTTACAGCCCAAGAGGCCGAGACCATCTCCAACTCCAAATCTAAGCCCAAGTTTAGTTCCTTACCTAAACTCAATTTACAGCCCAAGTCCAAATCTAATCTCAAGCCCAAGTTCAGTTCCTAGCCCAAGCTCAATTCCTATCCCAAGCCCTAAACAGGCTTAAATTTAGGTCATAAGAAGATGGTCCTTAAACTTAGAAGCTACTGGATATCCCCATGAGCCATGAGTCCATGACCAGGGAATCAATCTTCACATCTTAAGCGGCTATAGGCCCCCAACATTAATGTATCTTTATATTTATTTATTTTAGTTTTTAGTTTTGTTTCCAATGTGGTTATAAGTTATAGGCACTTACATGGTACAGCTATGGCGACACAAGCCCCCCGCTCTGCCTTCTATCACCACACGATACCAACTGAGTAATCAATCTGGTTTTCTATATCAAATTATTTCACGTTATGGGCACCCTTATTCTTACATATATAACTTGGACGTATGAAAGGACAATTTTAAAGGCGCTTCTCCAAAGTGTTATTGGACGACAAATTTTTGAAGGGGAGTGTGAGGAAAAGAGGATTCAATATCACTTTTAAGAGGAGCCTTTAGAATTACCCAATATGAAAATCTAGTAACAATAAATTTGCAACTAGTGTTTCACTACATATTCTCCCAACGTAATGCAAAGTTAACCTCAGGCCTCAGCGGTTGCATCACAGTTAAATGCTAGGTGAAATAGCTATGGAATATTCGAGTGCCAGTGTTTTTCGGCTTGTTGGATTCCTAGATGAGTTCATAATCTCAAATTCAAAGCTCTATAATATCATGTACTCAGCCGACTGTTACTGTCGCATTACTTCGAACATGGGGTGCTTATTTAGAATTTTCTCCTTGTGACATTGACCTGAAGATTGAATTGATTTGGGTCCAATTGTCCGCTGTTTTTGTATTAGTCAACTGGGTGGTCGGTTTGTTTTGATTTTTATGCAATCCGTGGGTGGAGTTGGGAGTTAAAGATTCGTGCAGGATAGAAGTTCTTTATTTGTGCAGAATTGTTTATTCAGAATCTTCGTAGTTGCATGAATTGTTTATTCAGAATCTTCGTAGTTGCATGAATTAAAAATTATGTTTATTGACTACAAATGAGTTTAAGTTTGTCAAATTTGATATAAGATGCAGATACACCACATATTTGCCGCATCAGCGACCTACACCCGAGCTCAACGAGGGTCATGGATGCCCGCGTCTGTCTCGGGTACAACCCACCCAGTCAGCCAAGTTTTGGTGGGCGGGGAAAACCTCTACCCGCACACCTGCCCATTCCCTTGCGCTCGCCCACTTAGCATCGCCTAATGATACTGAACTAATTGAGTTGATGAAGTCCAACAGATCTGGGTTGCTGGGCCTAGTTAAAGACGGTAAACAATATGTTTAAGGAAAGACACACAAATTGAATGCATTGCTTTGCAACGTGTCATGAAAATTCTTAGTGGGGTGGTGAAGTAGTGATTGGCTTTGAGAGAGCAAGGAGTGGGATAAGTTAATATTTTCAAAATCCTATGAGAATTTTTCATTAGTTTTAACGTGGGATTAAATTCTCAAAAGGAACAAAACAAATAACTTTCTTTAGAATTAAGAAAGGTGTTTGGACACTTCATAATTGGAGAGGAAGAAGCGAACATTTTCATGTCATGGGCTTACCCGCTACACACACTGTCCATACCCGGATGACCCAAGCATCTTAACGGTCTTGGGCGGACAATGAACAATGCAAGTTTCAAAATTATCCATCCAATTAACCCGCTTACCTTAATATCTTTTGAACTTGACCTGCGCCTGTCTGATGCTTCAAATGCTCATGGACGATCATATACGCTTGACACCCACCCCCTTGTCCTATATGTCATACTTGTGAATTAAATCAGCTTGTTTCTCTGACTACCACCTCTCAATGTGACCCCTAACCCTATTTTTTATTAAGTTGTGTACCTCTAGACATGCCCATGAGCCATATAATCCCACATTATATTATTTTCTAAATCTCACTTGCATTAATTTAATATCCTGATTACTTACAATAATTCATAGTTGACAACATGGGACTGACTATTTTTATACAGGGAGTTAAAACTAATTTCGGGTAAATGAATCATGTATAGAGAAAGAATCCTTCGTCCAATAGACATAGTCAAACTATTTGACATCAAAGTCAACTCATCCAACGATCGTGACAATGTTTACAACTTGTCATTGATACAACTATTTAGAGAGAGAAACTAATACTAGTAGAAGATTAGAAAGTCTTCTTTTTCATTTCCCGCTCCCGCCATCTTCCTCTCTGCTCTTTCTCTCTCTCTAAAACTTCAACCAACAACAAAACCACAAAGATGTCTCTCAATCAAATAACATCTTTATCACGATCTAATCTTCTTCGACCACTCTTATCATCATCATCTTTGAATCGTTCATTTTCATCATCTACATATGAAAACCCAATTACAATCGAAACATTAATGCCATTTTCTGCTCACAATTGTGAATTACCATCAAGAACCCTAGAAACAACACCAAAAGAACTTCTAACTTTCTTCAAAGACATGGCTACTATGCGTAGAATGGAAATCGCAGCTGATTCGTTATACAAATCGAAACTAATTCGTGGATTTTGTCATTTATATGATGGTCAAGAAGCAATTTCAGTTGGAATGGAATCAGCTATAACAAAAAAAGATTGTATAATAACAGCTTATCGTGATCATTGTATATTTTTAGGTCGTGGTGGAAATTTATTTGAAGTTTTTGCTGAATTAATGGGTAGAAAAGGGGGTTGTTCTAAAGGGAAAGGTGGGTCAATGCATTTTTATAAAAAAGAATTAGGGTTTTATGGTGGTCATGGTATTGTTGGTGCTCAAATTCCTCTTGGGATTGGTTTAGCTTTTGCTCAAAAGTATTCAAAAAATGGGACTGTGAGTTTTTCTATGTATGGAGATGGTGCTGCTAATCAAGGCCAATTGTTTGAAGCTTTGAATATGGCTGCTCTTTGGAATTTACCTGCTGTTTTGGTTTGTGAAAATAACAAATGTAAGTAAAAAAAGAAAAAACAAGGGCTTAATTTCCTATCTTTTTGATATGACACAATAGAGCACACGATAAAACATAAATTCTTTTAATTTTTCCGTTATAAAGTGCGGGCCAAGATTGTGGCCGGGCACTCTCATTTTCCTTTGTTATGTAGCAGGCGTGATGCTATGACCGACACCAGTCCAGACCGAATTCCGGTGGGCTGACGTGTCGGATCAAGATGTAAAGAGAGAAAAAATTTTACTTTCTCTCTCTAGATCATGGCCTGACATGTCAGCACACCTGGATTGGTGCCGGACATAGCACCATTTCCCTTTTTCTTATCGTTTGGTTGCTTGCTTTTGATAGTCGGAATGGGGACATCGGCTGAGAGAGCCGCAAAGAATCCAGCTTATTATACGCGTGGAGATTATGTACCTGGTTTAAAGGTAAGCTGCAATTTCTTTTGTTTGGATTTGGGCCTTTTCTATTGGGCCCTATGGGCTTATGGTGTAACTTTTATCGAAGAAAATCAGTAGGCACCCCAAACACCTATGACTTTAAATTCCAGGCTCAGCTTGTTACTTTGATTAGAGTCTGGACTCCTAGTGGAATAGACACCCATTTCACTTGGGTGCTCCATTGTTAGTCCATGTCAAAGGCGCTTGAGAGTGTCGTTTATTTGAATAGTTTTGTTTTTTTCTCCTTTAGGGTTATCTTTGTTTTATGAGATAAATACACTACCATGATTATGGATGTCTTCAAAACTTGCTTCATAATGTGTAAACAGGTAGATGGGATGGATGCTTTTGCTGTGAAGCAGGCATGTAAATTTGCAAAGGAATATGCTCTGACTAATGGACCAATTGTGAGTATATATACTATCATGAAAACATAATTGTAATGCCATGGATAGCCTCAATGGAGTGATCACAAATAGCCGTGTCGGTCTGCTTAATCGACCATTTACCCGTCACGGCACTGAAGAACCAGCTATGGGAATGACCTGCGTACAGTTCCTCCAGGCCTGCACCTGACCCGCTAATTCCTTAAGGTTAGTCGGGGGTATGTGACCAAAATATGTGTACTAATCGTCTTATGGTGTGTGTGTGGTGGGGGTGGGGGTTATTTTGGTCAATACCCATAACACCTTAAGTTGCGTCCAACGAAATCAAACAAATTTTAGGGTAGGATCCCTATCGGTCATGTCGGGCATGCCTTGGATGTGCCAGACATGCCAGGGACTATAAACGGAACTCTTCGGGAGTCACTGCCCCAATATCTGAATGAAAAGATTTAGGTTTGCTCTATTGTTGTAGTAATGTATTTTCTATGGTGCCCACACGACTAAAACAATTTTCCTAAGAATATTACTTGATGTTATACGCAGATTCTTGAGATGGATACTTATAGGTACCATGGGCACTCCATGTCAGATCCAGGGAGCACATACCGAACGCGTGATGAGATTAGTTACATAAGACAAGTAAGTTTCTATACTTTTTATGCATTTTGATCCAAATTTAAAGGGTCCTAAATGTATATAGCCTCGTGTATTTGCTTGTAATTTGTAACTTCGGGAGTTTTTTCATTTCAGGGGCGTGATCCAATTGAAAGATTAAGGAAGTTGATTTTCACTCATGACGTAGCTACCGAAAAGGAGCTGAAGGTATATATTCTATTATGTTCTGTTATAACATGTAAATAGATCTCAACCAAATAAGAACCTTGATGATGGCTTGTGAGGAAATTCTTTCGCCTTCTACTTCTAATAGGCCATGAACTAGATCCGAATCATTCTCAACTAATCCCATAAGAAGTAATCCAATTTTTTTCATCGGGGCTTTCAAAGACTAAACACCGTTTTTTTTGCAGGATATTGAGAAGGAAATAAGAAAGGAAGTAGATGATGCCATTGCTCAAGCCAAGGTAAGAAACACCACTTGCCATATAAATTATTTATAGGGTTTAGAATTCTGTTTCAGGGAAACTTTGCTTATTCTATTTTTTTTTTTTTTTTTGAGAAATCGACTACGATCTACGTTAGTCGTTACAAGGAATTGATACACCATGAAGATGTGATAAGCACGATAACCACCTAAGTTAAACTTATAATGAAAGAAGCCTAAAGCCCAACAACATGAAAGAGGCCTAAAACCCGACAAACTTATTACATTATTTATGGAAACTTTGCTTAAAGTACTACTCTTCTGATCGATGTTGATTTTTGTTACATATATACAGGAGAGCCCAATGCCTGAACCTGATGAACTTTTCACTAATGTGTATGTTAAAGGATTTGGAGTTGAGGTAAACAATTCATGTCATTGACTCTACCGGATACTTCTCGAACTCATCTATAAATAATGTGTAACTTTCTTAGTTCGTACATTTTTTTTGTGCGAAAAGATAGTGTTTAAGTCACTAATATGGAGGGTTATATAACATATAGTCGTCGTAGAGGGATATGAAATTTAACGCATACAAGACATCAACTAGAAGTCGTTAAATGTAAGAGAAATGCATAATATATGTGCTTGTTCAAATAGTCCCACACCAAATGGGCATGAGTTTATATGAGTGAATGAATGTCCGACTTCTTGAGCTAGCTTTTGGTGTTTGAACCACCAATAGTACTTCCAGATAACTATTATAGTTCGCCTTGATGTGGTAGTAACGCGAATTTATTTTACATCACTTTGCCTCTTTTTAATCGATTTTGAAATAAAGCTGGCTTTTTAATCATCCCTCTAGCTCCTTATATGAAAATACTTCTTTTGTACTTTCAATCATAAATTAAGCAAAATCCGAACTCGGACTTAAACACTTAAAACTTTTGATTCCTTTGATGCAGGCATATGGAGCAGATAGGAAAGAAGTCCGAGCGGTGCTTCCATGAATCAGAAAAAATACACGAAAAATAAATTAGTAAGTGTGAACAAATAAAAGAAATCAATTTTGATTGTTTGAACTTCATTCCCTTGTAAAATTCGATTTTTCTTCTGTATAGTTCATTTTAGTTTGGGGTGTTCTATTTGCCATTTCCTTGTGTTAATGCATTTCAGTAACTTGAATTTCTTGCCTTTTCACTTTGAAATCTGAATAAAAGGTTTCGCCTGTTTCGATAATTTTGTGTTCTTTTTTTCTCAAACGTGATTGTTATATCTACCTACGTATGATCATTTGATTATGTAATAAATATGTTCGTGTACTTCGTAAAACCATTATTGGTTTCTTTTTTTTTTATTGTTTGCGATTATTTTAGATAAGTTGATCTTGATGAGAAGATTTACTAGTATCGTAATGTTATACAGAGTGTATTTTTCTAGTATTAAAAGGGAGCTTCTAGTTGCTCTGCTTGGATTTGCATGACTGCCCTCCTTTTCTGGTTGAGGTCGGGTATTCGTTGCCTCTACTTTTCATGACAAGCGTACTAAGTGTTGTTTAGAGTTTCAACAAAAAAAAAAAGTGTTGTTTAGAGGGATTAACTTTTAAAGACCAGATTTTTTTTTTTCATTTCCTCGGACAAGATCTTGCATATGTCTACGTCTTAATCTGGCTTCCAGAGCTCAGTTGATTGTTGCAGCAGTAGCTCAGTTGGGCAAAAGTTTTAAAAGTTGTAGGTTTAACAAGGGGCAGGCCAAATCTACTACGAGTAGGTCCACAAAGTAATGTTCGGAGTGACTTAAAAAATTAGTAACTTTTACGTCAATCCCAATTAAAAAAGTCTTTCTTTTTTTTTTGGAAGTCGATTACGATCTACGTATGTCGTTACATTTGGCACTTGATCCATCATAGATGTGATAAGCTCGATAACCGCCCACTCAAACACTAACAGAACCGGGCCTATAGCCCAACAAGACATGACCTAAAGCCCAACTACCTAACAAAATTGATGTTGTATACCACTATTCTCAAATTGTGTTGGGTCATTTAATATTGTGTATCTAGACCATGTTTTTTTTGTTGAAAGAGTATCTAGACCATGTTGGTTTGACAGACGCTTCCACACTTTGAACCTAAGTTCCTCAAATAAACTGGACTTACTCACACGAACCCAGGTTATTGTGGAAGCTCAATTCAATATAGGCCCCTAGGGGATTCCTTTTACAAAAAATTTACCCATTGCTTATGCTTACTCCTAGTGGTTTAGTGATTGAAACATCCTAGAAAAGAACCTCTTTCACTAAGGAAAATGATCAAATGCCCTGCCACTATCCCTGCTCAACCCCGGCCGGGGTATTTGGCCGGGCATTGCATCACGGCTGCTTTCACCAAACCAGCTTCAAGGACTACCCTTGTTCCCCAAGATCAGTGGCCACCATTGGCCACACTA
This sequence comes from Eschscholzia californica subsp. californica, assembly GCA_002897215.1. Classification (NCBI taxonomy): domain Eukaryota; kingdom Viridiplantae; phylum Streptophyta; class Magnoliopsida; order Ranunculales; family Papaveraceae; genus Eschscholzia; species Eschscholzia californica. The sequence goes on along the minus strand of BEHA01050368.1, from coordinate 474,022 downwards.
GGGTAGAGAAAGCTACATTTGGCAGCATTCTTAAATATTTATTTCATTATTTTCCCATGACAAAAATAAACAGCATATATCCCACTTCACCGAAATGTCACTTATTAAGTAAGATTTTCTACATTTTAAAGCGACTAACCGAATGTCTCCTGAATTTACAAAACAAATGAAATGTCTAGAACAAGAATAAGAAGTAAAACCTTGATAAAATATTGAGTTTTCATGGGGGATAAAGTTGATAATGAAGAAGAAATATATATACACTTTCCTTTTAAGCCTCTCTTTTCTGTTTTATCTTTACAACAATCCAACTACGCAGCTCAGGTGCAATCTGTTCTCCAAACTTCGCAAGTGATGACCCATTAGCATACACCTGTTCAACACAAATTGTAAAAACCACGCATTTTCGGATAATAGATTTTATCGCCACCAAAAAGTATTCAGAAAAAATTAAATTAGCATCCCTTCAAAAGATAACATCTGGTATAAAGTAAGTTATTTAAGTGGTGAAGAAGCTATATTGGTACATCAAATCTTCTTGGTATGTCTTATGGTGTTATTTATATCAGGATATAAAGCATACAGAATATTTCAAGTCATCAACAGATGGCTCAATTGTTTAGTTTGCATCTTAATACGAATTTTCCTAGCTTTTGATAAACACAACATATACTACCCGGTCTTCTCGACTTCGAGGAACTAGAGAACTTCACAATTTGAACGCAAACTGCCGAATGAATAACTCGTGAGTTGTGATAATATTAACTATTAAGACCACAAAGCTTCGCTGATTTAGTTTGATTGACGGACAGACTAACTACTCGGTAAAATAGCTGCTATTATATGTGCGAGACCCTCCCTAAAAGCAACAACGTCAATATAGCCGTAGCCCTAAACGACACCAGTTTCTGCATCAAGTGACATTGATTAACAGAACGAGTTCAATTGTTGAAGTTGATCGTTCATTCATGACCGACTGAAGTCACTGAACCACATATCAAAAAAGGTTCTATAAGAAATGGAAATAAAGGTTCTTGACAAGCACTCATGTCATCACACTCTGAACCAGCCATTGAGGGAGAGCCATGTCCATATTTTCATTTTAACTTCACGCAAATCTCATTACCAAAACGTCTCTTATATTAATAAATGAATGTTTCTTCTCTTAGTGTCAGTTCCTGATATTTGTCAATGACCAGTTGGCACTTGGTTCTCCAAGTGTCACGACTCACAACAGAAGAACATATCTCAATATTAATGTGTTTGTATGAATGTAAAGAGTGATGCAGCTAAATTGCTAAAACACCAGGAACAGTTATCCAACTAATCTACCATTTTGAAATGGTATCCAACTAATCTACCATTTTGAAATGGTATCCAACTAATCTACCATTTTGAAATCGGAAGAATTGTAGTATTTGGCGTTAACAAAAATACAAAAGGGCAAGCAAACTAACCAGAAAATTAACTTCGCAAGATAATCCCGAGTAGTGTCTATACTGTCAGAAGGGTCGACTTCACCATCTGGATAGCTTTCCATTTTTCCTCTCTCTGAATCTTCAAAAAAACCAGAGGCAGGATTATCTTTGTAAAATCCTTGCGAAATATTTTGCACAAGTTGGTGAATAATGTCCTCCACCTCCATAGATGACGGTCGAGATAGTTCTTTCACCTGCCGAACAGTTCAAAGCATTTGCATAAACAAACTAAGTCGAACTGAACAATCCTCTCCTGAATCATGTTAAAAATAACTTCAAATAAAAAAGTCAGTTCATTTACTATCTCGGGATCCAAAGACCGCAAGTACTCCAATAAATCGTCCTCCTCTTCCTTAAACTCCATTTTCATATTCTCCTGTTTCTGAGCATTCAGTTCCTGAAACAATGTAACCTTGATCGTCAGACTGGGAGTGAGATAAAAGACGCATACCATGAAAATGCCAAATAGGCATCAAAAGGACCAGTATGATTAGCAGAATAAGTTACTCAAAAGTGAAAGGAGGCGCGTAAAGCGTATGCAATAACATATGGAGGACATATAACAGAAGACAAGGTATATTGCCACATGAAATGCTCTTATGTCTACCAACACACATATAGCAAATCATTCACTAATTCCTCTATTAATTGTGTACTACAAATTATTAGAACATTTCCAGTGAAGGCCTATGCTTCGCGAAATGCCGAAATATACCACATATCTTTTCTTGAACAAAAGTGCACGATATGTCAATTCCACAGTCTTTACATAATCTACAAGCAACGTTGTATATATATATATATGTGTGTGTGTGTGTGTGTGTCTGTGTGTGTGTACATATTGAAACGGTGCTGTTCATCTGTCTTGAATTCAAGGAATGAAGTTTCGGTTTCGGTGGAAATTTTGGTAGGCATGAAAACGGAAATAATTTGGTCATTTCAACCGAAATTTATTTCCTTAACATAGCATTGTTAGGAGAAACTTAGCTAAATTTCGGTTTCAGTGGAAACTTCGGTAGGCATGGAAATGGAAATATTGCGGTCAAAATGACGGTCTTAATGCAAATTTTTCTCTCACACTCTCTTCTACGAATTCGAAATGTTTAATTCCTTGCTTGAATTTCTCTCACACTCTCTTCTACGAATTCGAAATATATAATAGATTCAATATAGCGGTCTTAAGGCAAATTTAAGAAGCCGCCAGGTGCAGGAAAGCATGTAGGAGTAGGACAATTTGAGACTGGATGAGTCATACATCCCTTTAAAAGAATATCCTTGCTTTTGAATTATTTAAAAGGAAACGTTGTCAAGTCCAAGAATCAGACTACCAAATATGGTATAAAAATACGTATGCGCAGTGGTTTCCACCGCAACTTTAGAAAGTAAATCAAAAAGTGCTACTGAGCAGTATCCCTTTGATTATAAATCTTTTCTATATAAGGCTAATAAAATGCTTTTGATTTTCTAAAGCGAATACAATAAATGACTTCACATATATATCCTATAACAACTTCTTATATTCTTATACAAGCGTAGAGAAAATGTTATCAATTTCATTCCTATCCACCATGATTATTTGTTAGAACTTAGAACTTGTAAGCATGCTTTTCAGCTTGTTAGAACTTGGACAATATACGAACCGTAACAACGGAACCACGATGTTACAATGTTAGTTAAGAATTTGGACAATATACGAATCGTAACAACGGAACCACTTGTCAGAACTCCTAAAGTTAACTAATCGTTTTCGCTTGTGAATATCTATAGAAGTTTCAGCTTCTAATCGAGATTCTTTATCATTCTTTTTATGGGTATATAAAGATTGAAATATAAGATAATTCCATACACCAAGAGAAAGAAAGAGAAAGGGATGACCTTCTCCTTAGTAGCCAACTCTGATTTCAGCATATTTATATACTCAAGAGCCTCTGGTGAGAGCTCCCCAAGACTTGCAGGAGTTTCTCTCTCCACCAAATCTTCATTAGAACTACCCCCATCAAATACACCATCACCACTCTCTCTCTTATCAACACTATTTTCAGAACCCTCCTCAGGTACTTGAAAATAAACTGATACTTGTTTACTCCCAGGAGAAATATCGAAATTTCTCATAAGAGAAACCCTATATTCCACATTCCAAATAGTATACCTAACCACAAATCACCAATCAAACAAACCAATTCAGAAAAAAAAAATTCAATTTTTATAAGCAATCAAATCACATAAACGAAAAAGAACCTAAATTTAGTAGTCCCAATAAGTTACCCAGTAATGATGGAAGAGGCGAGGAGATGCTCAAGAGGTCCCTTAGAAACCCTAATTATAACTGAGAATTGATCAGATGGAAGTAACCCAAGCATTTTGGAGATAGTTTTTTTCATGGAATCTTTAGCTATTGAAGTAACTCCTTTGGAAATAAGGGATGTATCCAAAGGTTCAATTCGTTTGAGCATGTTACCAATTACAGAGAACTCACGATCGAAACCTGAATTCTTAGTGGAAACGAATTCATCAGCAACACCACCACTACCACCACCATCAATACCGGAGAAGATACAATCGACGATGACGGCGGAACGAGAGATCGGTCGGTAATTGTAAGATGAAGATTTCTTGGTGGTGAAATGAAATGGTGATGGGAGGATAAGGTTATGGCGGGAAATGAAGGTTGAAGATGATGATGAAGGTGGAGATTGGAGGGAGAGGTCACTGAAGCGAGATAGCAGAAAAGCCCTAGCTGTTGACGCCATACTCTTTTCTCTCTCTCTCTTCTCTTTCTCTCTCTACTTTCTCTCTCTATCTATGTCGTGAGCTCTGCTCGAGAGCGAGTCTGGGTAATATCTTCAAACTTTACAATTTCAGTCCGAACAGATTTGCTTTAATTAGGGTAACGCCCTTATTGATTCCTATTTGTACTTGGCTTCCTTTCTGTTTTATATAGGGTTATTTCCCAAATGACCCCAACTTTGTGACCAGCTTCCTGCCTGGACCCCTACTTTAGCAATAATTTTCGTATGGCCCCCTTTTTCCGTTATCTTTAGCATTCCGTTACTCTCTCTCCTCCATCTCATTTTCTCTCTCTGTCACATCATCTTAGCACGACACATCATCATCTTCTCCGTCAGGATCGGCCGGCCAAATTTCCGGCCGGCTATCTTCAAATTTTTTTTTTCTCTCTCTCTCTCTCTAAAAAAAAAAAAAAAATTTAAAAAAAGAAAAATTTAGAGAGAGAGAGGAGAGAGAATAACAAATTTTTTTTTTTTTTAAATGTTTGAAGGTCGCCGGCCGGAAAATTGGTCGGCCGGCGACCTTCACCGGAGAAGATGATGAGGTGGCGTAACAGATGATGTGGCAGAGAGAGAAAATGAGATGGAGGAGAGAGTAACGGAAAATTAAAGATAACGAAAAAAATGAGTCATACGGGAATTATTACTAAAGTAGGGGGCCAGACAGGAAGCTGGTCACAAAGTTGAGGGCCATTTGGGAAATAACCCTTTTATATACACCCAAATCACATAAATTGTACACACATACATGGTCAAATCTTGGCCATTGGATATTTTACATAGTGGAGATTAGTTTTCAGGACAATATGGGGTTTGTACCGACTATACAAATCTAATGGCTAATAATCTGTGATCGTGTCATGTCGGTACACGTAGCCTTATTTTCGAAGTCAAGAGTGAATAAAGAAATCGTGAGTTTTATAAACTACCAATTAATTTGTTGAACTGCAAAATCAAGGATGTAGAATTAGAATTGATTTCTTCCCAATTGGGGTTTCTTTGTCCCAATTAGAAGTTTATAAAATAGAAGTGTAATACTATGTTTATTTAGTAATTGATTATCATGGCATCTTTAGGGTTATTCTTCTACATATCAACGTGTCAATTGTTAAGAAATGGGATGCAGTCACCTCTAAGAAGAAGTAAAGAAAACTGTACTGTACTCGTTTATACTTAGCGAATATTGTGTTGGAATCGGAGTGGATTTTGAATTGGTTCGAAGAGTCAAACTCAACATAACATTGCATTCGTCTCATCGAGCTCTTAAGTTTAAAGTCAAGAAGCACTTGAAATCGATTCAGAATGAGATATTCAAGTCTAAAGTTTGGACGAAAAATAATTGAGGTATGGTCCGTATGGACCAAATGTCATGAAGAAAATGTTGGTTTGGAGTTTTGTGCAATGAGAGTGCCTCTAGATCGACCAACGCGCGTTTTGTCTGCCCCAATCCAACGACCGCAAAAAAAAAAAGATCCCTTCGAGATCTTGGTGGGGCGCGCACTTAACGTTGATCCGCAAGGATCCAACGACACACTTTCCACTAGTGTCGGGCATTGAGTGAGACATCTCGTTCTCGCCATCTAACGACTATTGACCTCTTCTCTGGGCTCCTTTCGGGATAAATTTGATGGTTGATGTTCTCTCTGCAATTTTGAACGAGATTTAAGGGCATGTATCGCAACCGACCAAGATATGTTGAAATTAAGTGAAAAGTCACAAATTTCTCAATAGATGTGTCACTAAAGCCCCAAAAGATGTGTCCCCAATGAATGCATCTATTCGATTCTTTGAATAGGACTCAAATGAACTCCAAATTTCAATCCATTTTCTCTAGAGCATCAAGTATTATTAGAAGATCATTTTAGCGAGTCTAAGTAGAACACTTAAGAGCATTTTCAAGGAGTTTCATTAGAAGTAAGTTCAGTTCACTGAAATTAAGTCAGAAGTTAGTGTACTTTCACGTTCGATCGCTTTCTAATTCGAAGTACTATTGAATCGAAAGCTTAATCATTATATCCTCGAAGACAAATGGCAGGAACTATGTGGTAATATACAAGGCGTCAATTTTCTTAAGGAAAGAGAAATACTTCGCCTCGATTAAAAATATTCTTCTTCGAGTCCTCCGATTTATCTTTTTCTCTTTCGTTTATCTGATTTCTAAGTCAAAGACAATATGATTTTTCAAATCAAGAAGTGTATTCATTTTGTAGCAATATATCAAACGCAGAAGGAATACGATTCCTCTCTTAAATTCTCAATCTATAGTTAAATTTGACTACGAATCATCTGTTCTATAGAACGGAGACTATTGGTTAGAAATATGAAAGATATTGAATTGTTTTCTTCCTTAGTCTTTCTCCATCAATTTAGAATAAAATGTTTTCGATTGATTGTCCAACAAAATCAAATCAAAGTAACAACCAGTTTCACCAATAACTCAGTTAAGTGACTCGTTGAGTCAATTCGTTAAATCGGTAAACCGAAAATAACATACCGACAATCCCTATATAGATACCTTTTAATTAGTTTCTATTTGAATGTTGTGATTTTACTCCCCTAACAAATCCATTTTTGTTCTTATTCACCTGGGCTAATTAAAGTTATTCAATAACCTAGTTTGTAAACACTCTGCGAATTATCTATTTATCTGTTGATTATGAAGAAGGATGAAATTACAAGAATGATTAATATAAGGAATGGTAGAACAATTCATTCACCCTCTACCTTTGACTTAATGAAATGAAAGGTTGATTAATTGTGAGGTAGTCGGAGGAAAGAAAGTCAAGTAAAATTTAAAGACACAATAAACCATTGAATTTTTTCATCTACCCTTTACCATTGGCCTGATATTTGAAATGTTAGGTTTATTGGACACCATATGTCTCCTGCACTAACAAATCAGTAGCTTAATACTCTATCCATGGAAAGATCAT
>BEHA01050368.1:442270-458820 GCA_002897215.1 Eschscholzia californica subsp. californica | reverse complement strand
CGATAACCGCCCACTCAAACACTAACAGGACCGGGCCTATAGCCCAACTAGAACATGCCCTAAAGGCCAACAACATTATTTACACCCTAATAATCCCAATTCAAATAACCAAAGATTCCACCTTCTCTGAGATTCGAACCTGGGACCTCCAGGGCTTTCTGGAGTTTATGTCAAGACCTTGGAACCACTTGGGCTACCAACTGTTGACGGTTCCGCCTTTAGTTTCACCCCTACTTTTTAATGGAAAATTATGAAAATCTCAAGACCTATGGTAAAGGTTTGTTTAGAAAGGAACCTCAATTTTGGTGCGTGCCCCTTCAACTTTTCTCTAATCTGATATGATCTTCAATTTTTAAACCAAACTAAAGTGTATTAATGGAGGTCCATCACAAGTAAGATGGTTGTGATTTGGTTTAAAAGGTTATCACAATTTTATATACTCCACATCAGATTTGATCTCTCCCAAAACGAGGTGATTTAGAAGATAATATTAGATGTCATCTAACAACATAACAGTATTTGTATAATGTTAATACGATCTAAGCCCAGAACAAAAATTTACACTTCTCTTTTCTTCTCTCTATAGAAAAAGAGAAAGAAAATCATCCAAAAAACACAAAAGAAAGAAAAAAAGAAATAGATTAGTAGTATAAGATGTTAAATAAATCACAGAGATTCATATTCATTTGTTTGTCTAAATCTTCTCGATGGTGATTCTAACGATGATGGTGGAGTTAAATCCGGTGACGGTGGAGATGAATCCGATGATGGTGAAGATGAATCTGATAATTCCGATGATGATGATGAAGATAAATCTGATAAATCCGATGATGATGATATTGATGCTTCTAATGGTGGAGATGAATCTGATGAAAGATGAAGATCTGTAGATGAATTTTGTATTAACTTTCTTTTGTTATTTGATCGTTTCTTTTCATCTCCTTCAAATTCTTCTCTTATTATATAATCTTTCAATCGTTTAACATCTGAAAGTTGAACTGGTTTTACTAAGAATTCCTCTGCTCCTTCCTCTAAACATCGATTAATCCTTGTTAATACGTTTTCTGATGACATTATCACTACTGGTATTTCTCTGAAAGTCGATGATTCCTGAACAAATTCAAAATCAAAATCTCAATTCATTTACTCTTCATATTCATAATTCCTCTGAAACAAAAAGTTTGAAGAATCAAAGTAAAACCTAACCTTGATCTTTTTAAGGAGTTCATATCCAGTCATTCCAGGCATCCAGTAATCAGTAATGATCAGATTCACCTTCAAACCCTAAATTTCATCAACAAAAAAATCATTAATACAGATTCATCTCGATCTAATTAAATCAATTATTCAGTAATTTTTACTTACATCAAATCCAACTGAGTTATTATTTCCGTCTAATCCAAGTAATTGAAGAGCTCTTCTTCCACTATCAACCGCAGTAACTGAAATTTTCCCAAATCCAGAAATCAGAAAAAAAAAAGCGCCAAAAATGAATGAATAATTGGTGAAAACTATTCAAATCAAATACCTTTACAGGAAGAGATCTTGAGCAACCGTTCGATAACCTTTCGATCTATGATACTATCATCAACAGCAAGAACATGAAGTTCTTGAGAATCAAGAATCGGAGATGGAGGAAATGTTTGTAGCTTTTCCGGCCGAGGAAACAGATCAATACTCGCCATTCCGATTAGATCTTTGACGGAAAATTCTTCTTTCTTTTTTCTATCTTCTTGTTGATTTGAAATTTTTGATGGTTTGTTTTTGCTGGTTGTTTGTATTGGAAGAAGATGAAGAGAAAAATGAATAATGAAACTGAAAGGAGTTTTTTATTTATATATATTAAAGAAGGTGAGAGAGGATAATTGAAATTATTATTATTATCTATCTGTCTGTCTCGGTCTCACACACACTCAAATCTTTTCTGTGTCAAACAAAATCAAAGAAAATCTACTTTTTTAAAGCGACTTCAGATTCTCTCCATAACCTTTTCTTCTGATCTGCCAAATCAATCCGCAATTCTCTCTCTCTCTCTTCTTCGATCGTTGGAATTTGTTACTGATATATGGAAATATAATTAAGGGTATAGGGAGATCAAAGTCCTACAAAAAGGAACATTCAGTACTCTTGTACATTTAAATGAAATGTACTCGCCAACTGCTGCTAACTCACGCATCCACTCTATATAAAGAGGTCATTTGATTCACAACCGAAATGAAATCCATGATTTATACGGTATTGATATAACCATATTATTTGTTACTAAAAATAATTGCAGTCGAGTTGGAGAACAGCGAATGAAAATCCACTTTCTTTTGAAACATATAAGATAAACTAAATATATTTTCTTTTGTTTTCTCTAATTTTGGTAGGAGAGAGAGATATATGGGGCCAGAAAAGAAAACATAAAATCTCTTTATCCTGTCATTCAAATTCGAATGAGATTGTCTTGCCTTACAAAGTGATAATCTAATAGGATAGTCAGCCTCCTTTTTCTCTCCATCAATTTTAAGTTTTATTACGATATTGTATTATTCAGTTACCAAATCGACATTTCAAATACACCAATATTACAAGAAAAAAGATGCTTTTTTGGATCTCCCTACGATATTGTATTATTAGATATTGTATTTTTAACTACTAAAATGACCTTTCAAATACAAATGTATTACAAGAATGTACATTATTCTTTAGATATAAAGATATATCGTACTAAATTGACCTGGAATGATGTCTCTCTAGTAATATTAACTTTTACTACCGTATTGTACTTAGTTAATAAAACGACTTTTTTAAGTAAAAATATATTACAATTATGTGAAATATTCTCTGATTCTCAGTACTATATTTATCAAAATTTACGCCTTCCCCTTTTTACCTCTAGCAGCTTGAATTCTTAATAGGATATTTTGTTTTTAGTTTACTAAAAATATATTTCAAATACAAATGTATTACAAGAAAGTAAAGTAATCTTTCGAATGTCCCATATAAAAGTTGTATTTCCCTCTATCAATGGCTCAGTAAAGGGAGAGAAATGGGAGGGGCATGAAACAGACGTGACGACATAAACTGGGTACTGGGTGGGGATCGGTGAAGGTCATTACCCAACAATTCGTGGGTGACAGGTCTCATAATGTAACATGTTACATGTTTGTTACCAGTGGTGGGTTCATAGCTGATCGACACATGGATCTGCTTTTACTATTATGTGGTTCTCTTCCCACAGGAAACCTAGAAGTGGTTTAGTCATCATCTTGCCGTTAATTAATCAAAATTAAGCAATAATGGAGGTTGTGGCCATTGGTGGACATTGCAATGTCCACCAATATCTATGATGTTGGTTGGAGGCATTTGAAATGTCTATCATTTTTTCTCTAGTATTTCAAAGGGTTATTTCCCTAATGGCCCCCCTACTTTGTGACCAGCTTCCCGCCTGGCCCCCTACTTTACGAAAAATACCCATATGGCCCCCTTCCGTTATAACACCGTCACTCTCTCTCCTCCATCATTTTTTTCATTTAAAACATTTCAAATATTTAGAATACCTTTGTTATTCGTTTTGGACATTTAAAATGTCTTTCCTGTGTCTCTATTTGAGGGATTTCAAATATCTTTTTATCTCTGTTATTTGTTTAAGAAAAATAAGAAAATATAATATAGTTACAATCATATAATTATAATATCGTATTATAATATTATTAAAATATAATGTTAGGAGCGATGGCAGATTGGGCGGAAAAAACTTTTGGGCGGAAATTATTTATAAGGATATAAATTTTTTAAAATGATCATAACTCATGTCTATAAATCCAGTTGTTTCGTCTTCAACCTTTTTCAACTTAAACAACGCCATTTTTTCTCTTTAAATTCTAGCTCTGACGAACACACTACTATTTATTCTTGTTAGTGTCCTAAATATATGTGACTCCTATTACACATTTTGTTTGTACTGAAAAGTTTACGTTTGTCTTGATAATTTGACGATCGTTCATTTTTTTCTTTCATTATTTTCTCAGGTAACCTTTCCTACAAGTGGACAATTTGTTTCGAGCAAATAATAGCTTGCACCGAACAAACAACAGTTTGAAAAACAAGTTCGATCTACAAACACATCTCAAGTATATTTTAAAATATCAAATGAAATCCTATATATTAAAACAACTCTGTCGGTTATGTGAGGTGTCTGGCCATTCATTTTCGTTGAGATTTTGACGGAGATCACATTCGAACGGATGATATAAAACCATGTTCATGTAAATCGACTCAAAATGGAAGGGTAATAGTGTCATTCTACTTTTCTCCAAAATTAGTTATTGTAACTACTTTTCCACTTTCTTCTCAGTCAACTTTTCTCACGGTTTCTCCAACAAATCTTTCCACGAATCTTCTCTATTAGCAATTCGGTTAGACTTCTAATTTGGTTTAAAAATCTTACTCCTATGTTCTCTCCATAAACACGACGTTATATCTCCCATCTCTCTCCCTCCTCCGCAACTATCTCCTTATAGTGACGAAATTTATGTTGGATTGTTGTTAATTTACACGGAACAATTTGAGAACGTTAGAGGTAAGTATTTTATTTTGAATTGTAGTTTAAATTTATTTTTCTCCCCCTTAAGGGCGTTAGCCAAAAGGGATCTATCGCGTCTGTAGGCCGCGACAGAAACCTACTATATAGAAACATATCAAAATCAATAAAATAAACATCACTAAACCAAATAAAAATAAATAAAACTACAGTAAACATTCATCATAACTAAGAACATCTCTCATTTCTTGAAAAAGAAAAAAACTTGTATAAACACAAACAATAGTTTGTAGAAATAAACAACAATTTGTAGAAAACAAACAACAGTTTGCTGAAAATAAACAATAGTTAGCAAGAAGAAAACAATAAAAGCGTAGTTATGTCATTATTAGAAAAATGTGAACTTCACCTGCACTCTTTTTTGTTGAAATAATCTCACCTGCATTGGTAAATAAAAATTATGACGTAAGCTACTATCATTTGGTGGTCTAAATTATAATAAGACCACATTATTTTTGTTTTTTCCGCCGTATTGACATTCTAATTGTTGTTTTTGCCGCTAGACGAAATTATTTTGGCCCGAACCCCTATTTTCATAATAGTATTGCAACATAATATTATTTAGCGTATTAAATTTTATAATATCATATTAATATAAAGGTATATTATATTATTATTACAACATCATATAATAATATAAAAAAATATAAAGAATGATAAATATCTACCAATCGTCCATCAATAATAAATGTTCAATGAGCACGAAATTCAAAAATTTATTTTCAAAATATCAGTAAAAATATTATATTAAAATAACAATAATAATAGTATAATAAATATCTACTAATTGTCCATCAATGTCTATTGATATTCAGATGTCCACGAATGTTCAGAATGTACAGGGTCGGGCATGGGCCTAGGCGACCGACCAACTGTCAATCAATGTCTATTGATATTCAGATGTCCACGAATGTTCAAAAAGACAGGGTCCGCCATGGGCAGTCGCCTAAGGACCCCAAATTTAGGAAGCCCCCAATTAATGTATATATATATATATATATATATATATATATATATATATATATATATATATATGAATCGTTTGTTATATGTATTTTTTATGCACATTTGTATCATGGATCAATTGGGTAGTAGAGTTGGTAGAGTAGTTGATTATAAAACTAAAGGTCTAATGTTCGACTTCCATGAGTTACATTATTTTTTAAATAATTTATTTCTTTCAAAGAGGTATATCTGTACGTTCGCGTAGGGCCCCACAAAAATCAAGACTATACCGAAAAAGTACATTTTTGAAACATCAATAAAAATATATTATTTCATTTGATAAGATAAGAATATTTTCGTGATAATGCTTATTAATGCATATCCTCATTCATCCATATGTGTCCACAGATACCCAAAAATATATTTTCAAATTATTAGTAAAATGTGTTATTTCATCTGCCTGGTAATAATAATAATAATAATAATAATAATAATAATGTAATAATAAATACCCACCAATTACACGTCAATGTCCATGATATCCAAACGTCCATGAAGTCCAAAAATGTATTTTTGAAATATCAAAAGAAATGAGTTATTTCATATGACAATAATAATACAAATGTTAGCAAACATCCACCAATTGTTCATCAATGTCTACATATATCCATATTTTTCCGGACATTTAAGTCCAACTATTCATTTTAATTAGACCTAAAAAAATATATATTTATTTTTTCTAAAACTACCTTTGTGGTATTATTGTAGTTTAAATGTTTTTAAGATATATTCACCTCAACCTTTTTCTCTTCTCCGCAGCGTCAAACCTTTCACCTCACATCTTCTTCTTCTTGGTCGGGGACTGACAACCTTCTCCCTTCGACAATTTTTTGCGACCGACAACCTTCTCCGATCGACAATCTTAAAAGAAAACAACTTCTTCTCCCCCCTTCACCGTCATTGCCTTCTCTTTTTCTCTTTCTCTCTTTATATCTCTCTCACTCTTTCTTTCTCCTCTTTATCTCCACTCTCATTTCGTTGGAATCGAGGCTAAAGAAGATAAACCTCTTAGTCTGATCTTCCCAGACGAAGGATCTCTTCGTCTGATCTTCCCAGACGAAGGATCTCTTCGTCTGATCTTCCCAGACGAACGTCTGATCTTCCCAGACGAAGGATCTCTTCGTCTGTTCTGTTGAAACGAAAAGTTTGGGCATAAGGTTGAACCATATATCCAAATCAGATTTCGGCGAAGGGGCGCCTTGGAAGTGAGAGTGGAGAGAGAGGGAAGAAGAAAAAGAAGAACAAGAATAAAAAAGAAAAAATAGATTGGAAGGTCGCCAGGCGGAGTTTGCTAGCAGGGCAAGCTTCTGTTAGAAAAAAAAAGATGGGATAAGGAGAGATGAAGAAGTGAATGAAGGAACGGAAGAGATGATGTGGGATTAATGTTTTAACATCATCCGAGGATTAATTTTATTTTGGACTCTAAGGATGTTTTCGAAAAAAAAAGAAATAATGAATTTTTTTGGCCTTAGGAGCCAAATCAAAATGTTTGACTCATGTAGGGCCATAACGGCTTGTTGGAAAAAATTTGGGTCCAAAACATAATAAAGCCATTTTTACATATGTATCTCAATAACCTTTGCTTTTTTTGTTTCTTTTTTTCCTTCGTGAGCAGCTCAAATATATATCTATTATATAAAACAGAAGGGAAAACGATGACTGGGACAAACATCCTTTTTAATAAAGGATATTGTCTGGAAGCCCTTCTCAAAATTTATAATATAGTCCTTCGTAGAAATAAAGTTACCTATTTAAAAAAAACAATAATCGTTTCCTTCTTAGAAATAAAATAACTAATTTAAGAAAAAAAAGAAACAAAATTAATTTCAAGAGTTAAAAAAAGAAATTAAAATCTCTCTCACTCAATAAAATAAATAACTAATTTAAGAGAGAATAAACAAAAGAATAATACAAAAAAATAATAACTAATAAAAATCTCTCTCTCTCTTTCAATAAAATATCTATATAATAAAACAGAAGGGAAAACGATGACTGGGACAAACACCCTTTTTAATAAAGGATATTGTCTAGAAGTCCTTCTCAAAGTTTAAAATATAGTCCTTCGTAGAAATAAAGTTACCTATTAAAAAAACAATAATCTTTTCCTTCATTGAAAAAAAATCTCTAAATTAAGAAAAAATAAGAAACCAAATAAATTTCAAGGGTTAAAACCTATTTAAAAATTCTAATTTAAGAAAAAAAAAGAAACAAAATAAAATCGATATGTAATTTATACAAGTTGAAATTTAACAATAAATTTAAGAATAAATTACACTTGAAATTTAACAATAAATTTCGTAACATGTAATTTATACAAGCGTCCGTGCCCTAGGGCACGGGATATACCCTAGTATACATACATTCGACAATTCACTTAATGTAGCTAAATATAAAAAATTATACAAATATTAAATACTATATAAAATTAGTAAAATATGACAGTTGACTCAAACTGGTAAGAACATAATTCATAAACAATCCTTCTTAAAAAGAAATTAAGGGTGAGATTTTTTACATAATAGGAAGAATTATATGTGGTGAGGTTTGTTGAATGGATGTGGCCAGAAATAGGCTAAGGGGGTAGAGAAACAAAATCCCAAGAAGATCTTTCTTTTCCCACAAGGTTTGGACTCAAAATTTCTTGTTCTCTTTTAAAAAGAATAAATAATGGGATTTCGCTTTTAAGGCCATTGGCCCTTTTTTTTTTTGTTGAAATACCATTGGCCCTTCTTTCTCACAAAAAGACATCAAATGAGCTATACAAGAGAGACAATCACAAAAGAAAGATTACTAGGATCTTCCCCACCAATAGTGGAATTACCATGACAGATATCAAATAGTTTAGAAGATATCAAATGTAAATTCATGGGTTGTTATGGTAGAAAAAAAATAATTACTACATAACTTATCAAGTTGAAAGATAATTAGCTAGACAAATCTAACTTTAGACCTTTTATTTTGAGTGATCGCCCTCACCTATTTGGTCGGTTCTATCTCTCGTTGGAAAATTTAAGTGTAACATCTTTACCATAGCTCTTCTAATTAACAGGTGCTGTCGACACTTCTTATGTGCTAATCTAACAAATGCATATCTTATTTATTTATTTTGAAAAATAAATCTAGCATATATTAATTTTACCCTTATAATGTGTTTTAAATTAATATTTGCGGTGTACAGTTATAATTCTCGCGTAATGATCACGACGTAAAAGATGATGGTTCTAGTCTTTGTGGATTTAGTGGTCTCAATAGAGTCATTTGAAATTTAAATCAGGTCAAAGTCAAGAGATGATGGGGAAACATGTAGACCCCTCAAAAAAATACAATGAAGAGTCACCATTGACAATAAAACTCGACAGGGAAAATATTTTCTCAAATCTCATGAGGAGTGGGGAAGATCGAATCTTCTCTCTCTCTCTCTCTATTTTGGTCCACTCCCAATAATTAGTTAGACAGTAAAGAGAGTCGGCGTGAATGCATGACCAATGGAGTAGATAGACGGGGAAGGACCAAAGACCTACCCACCAACCCTACCAACAGGGAGCTGTGGGTAGGGTTGGGCAGGGGAGTTTGTTAATTCATTGATTTCTCATTTAGTCATTTGGATAGATTCACATATCTTTCCACCCATATGTTAATCATTTAATTATTTCATACTTTAATTTTCAACTTTCTTTGATTGTTCTCATTTTTAGATTTCAAAGTTAAAAATAGAAAAGAGTTACGTACCGGAAGAAGGACGATCACTAACCGTGCAGAAAAATTAGATTGACAAATGAATCGATATTTTCTCCTCCAACTAACGGTTGATCCATATTATATATTCAAAGGCAAAAGTGCTATGACGTAATCACTTGCAAAGGCAAAATTATAAAAATCCCACCGTATCAGTTTTTATCTTACTAAATCTCATTTTATCATCTCTAGCTTTTATTTTAGGGTTAATTTTGTTTTGGGCACGATAAGTTTTCCGCAATTCGATTTGGTTTCACAATGCGGAAAAAAAATCAAAATTTCTAAAAGTACCTTTGGGGGGTCAAAATAGAATTAATTCTCAAAAAAATTCCAAACGTCAAACACCACCTCATCTTCTCTTATATCCTCCACTTCATCATTTCATTACATCTCACCTCAATCTCATCTCTCTACCTCATCGATTTCTCCGACAAAGATGGCCGAACGACCAAAATTTCCGACAACCTTAAACTTACAAACAAAAATCTTTCTCTTTCTTCTTATTCCCTTTATTCCTCTTTCTCTCTCTCTACACTATGGTTTGGGGAAACCCAAACAAGACTTGAAGCTTCAAAACGAAGCCACAACAAGCTTCATAGCTGGTTAAAGCTTCACGGTTTGGGGATTCCCCCAAACCCTAGTGTAGAGAAAGGGAGAGGAAGAAAGTGGAGAACAAAAAAGAAGAAGAAAGAGGAAGATGAAGAAGAAAAAAAAGAAGAAAGACGAATAATTTATTTATTTTAAGTTCGAAGGTCGATGAAAAACTTGGTCCGCCGAAAATCTTCGCCGGAGAAGACGATAAGGTGGAAAGATGAGATAGAAGTGAGATGTAATGAAGTGACGAGGTGGAGGAGACAAGAATAGATGAGGTAACGTTTAATATTTTTTTTTTTCAAAAAATGGGTTACTTCCCACACGACCCCCTACTTTATGACCAGCTTCCCCCGTAACCTCCTACTTTATCGAAATACCCAGATGACCTCCTTTTTTCGTTACCGTCCAAGTGTTGTCGTTAAAGTCATATTTTATTTTCCAAAGTTACCCTTGTTTTAAAAAATCTCTTTCTCTCTAAAAAAACCTCTCCTTCTTGTCCATCTTCCCCAAATGTTTCTCTATCTAAAAATTTTCATCTTTCTTCCCCAATTGTTTCTCCCTCTAAAAATTCTAATCACATATCAACTAATTTTATCAAACTCAGCCACACCAATTAACTCAACCAAGGTTACTTATTCTAAACCCACCTCATCCTCTCTCGATCGTATCTCTCCCAGACAAGAGAAATACATTATCTTTTTCTCTCTCTACAACTTTCCTACTTGCTCTCTCTACAACTTTCCTACTTTCTCTCTCTACAATCTTTCTCCTTCCGATCTAAAAGTTTCTGTTAATGGCGGCTCCATGAACCTCCCTCTCTGAATTATCAGAGCATGTTAATTTGATCTGTTCGTTTTTCCTCAAGTTCTAAGGTGGGGGTAGTGGATAGGGATTTAGAAGGACATTCGTGGACAAAATGTCTCGTAGACATTTCGAGACATTTGTCTGTAGACAAAATGTGTTTATAGACATTTCAAGACATTTGTCTGTAGACAAAATGTGTTTATAGACATTTCAAGACATTTGATTCATGGACAAAATGTCTTTATGGACATTTCAAGACATTTGGTTTATAGACAAAATGTTTTGGAGACATTTCAACATATTGAATCCATGGACAAAATGTGTAGTGGATATTATTATTGTTACTTTATTATTATTATTATTATTATTATTATTATTATTATTATTATTATTATTATTATCTCATCATGGATGACAATTGGTAGGCATTTATTATTTTAGTATTATCATTATTGTCTAACCATACAAAATAATATAATTTGTACTCATATTTTAAAAATATATTTTTCGAGTTTTGTGGGCATCTGTGTATATCTGAGGACATTTATGGACAATTAGTGGACATTTATTTATTTAATTTTATCATTATCGTTTAATCATATGAAATAATATATTTGAACCACTATTTCAAAAATATATTTTTCGACTTTGGTAGCCATACGTAGATATCTGTGAACATTGATGGACAATTGGTAAATATGTATTATTTTATATAGTATACTAATATAATAATATAATAATAATATAATATAGTAATATGATAATAATATCATTATTACTATAATATAATATAATATAATAATATAGTAACATATAATAAGATAATAATAATATAACATAGTAATATAATAATAAGATAATATTATAAAATATAATAATAATAATAATACAATAATATAGTAATATAAGAAAATAATGTAATAATAATAGGATAATAATAATATAATATAGTAATATGATAATAATATCATTATTACTATAATATAATAATAATACAATATAATAATAATATAGTAACATATAATAAGATAATAATAATATAATAATAAGATAATATTATAATAATATAATAATAGTATAATATAGTAATGACAATAATATCATTATTACTATAATAAAGTATTATAATAATTAATATTTTTATATATTATTTATTATAAATTATTTAATCTAATTTGATAATAATAATTATTTGTATATTTCTTAATGAAATGTCCACAAGTGTCTTCCATATTTTGAGAGACATTTTCTCTCCAAAAGCTCTCCAAATTTACACTAAAATGTCCTCACATGTCTCCAAAACCAATTTGTCTTGAAATGTCTTTAATTTCGTGTCTCTAACGAATACCACAGACATTTCAGGACATTTGAAATGTCTCAAACGAATAACACGGACATTTAGAGACATTTTAAATGTCTCCAACCAATAACACAGACATTTGGAGACATTTAAAATGTCTCAAACCAATAACACAGACTTTGAGGGACATTGCCATGTCCCTCCAAATCCCCAACCACTACCCCCCTCTAAGGTTGTAGTTTGTTCTCAAATTTATCGTTTGCGGTCGGCTCTTGATTTGAACCGTTTGATTTTTGTGTTGACTTCGTTTATTACTTGATCAAGCTCGAAGAAATCTATTTGGACTGTTGCATCCTCGAAGACTTCAATTAGTTCTCTGAAGAATCTTGTTGCTTTTGCTACTGTTATTTTTGTGTTTGTTGCTACAATAACTGTCGTTGATGTCTTCGCACGGGAGGCGCGCAGGGTTGTAAAATCAATTTCCGTTATGACTAGGAGCAGATGATAAACCTCTAGAACCAGACGGTGCTTAAATTTTACAAAGAAATCGAACTAAATTCAAAGAGAATATAATCGATTAGACTAATTAAATCTCTCGTTTTTCTTCAGGATTCCAATTTAGGTATAAAATGATTAATCACTAATTTAGGCTTTCTAGGGTTTATGAACTCCTCAAATCTCAGAAATCACCTTGAAGAATTCATGCCACCACCATCAGTCGATTTCACCTACATGAAGTCGAGATTTCACCCACCACCAGGAGTACCAGTCGATTTCACCCATCACCATCATTTCGGTAATCTTCTCTTTCTCTCTCTAGTTATCTTCATTTTTTTCTTAAAATTAATTTGTTCAAGATGAATATCTATGACTCAGTTACAAGTGGAAGTTTTTCAAAATTTAGGGTTTACAGACTTGGATTTTGTTCAACTCTCTACCCTCTCATTCTATCTCAATAAAGATCACTTTAGAGCAGTTGGAAATTGAATTGAATTTTGGGTATATTTGATTTCTTCATTTTCTGTGATTTTCTAGTTTCAAGGTTGACTCTCTATGTATTTTTTTCTCTCTCTTCCTTTCTCACTTCATTGAATGATAAATACGAGTTTTTTAACAGAGATAATGCTACTCAGACTCCCAAAGTACAGACAAAGTCAAGAATGTAAGCATTTTGAGGGTGTAGCTTTTATTCACCTTTACCAAAATAAAAGTGATTTACAAATATTTAATCAAATAGGGCCTACTTTCATGACTTTGTCTGTACTTTCGGAGTCTGAGTAGCATTATCCTTTTAACAGATATGGTTAAATAGCTAGAGTTTCTTATAGATGATCTCTTCTTTGATGTTTTTCTGTTGTGGAATAGAGATGAAATTTTGTAGAGAGAGAGACAATGGTGGAAGATGAACTGGTTAAGTAGTTAAAGAAAGGGTTATTTTCCAAATGGCCTCAACTTTATGACCATTTGCCTACCTAGCCCCCTACTTTATCTCATCCATCTCATCACCTCTCTCTGCCACCTCATTTTCTCGCCATCTCATCGTCTTCACCGGCGAAAGTTGCCGGACGACCAATTTTTCGGTCGGCGACCTTTAAACATTTTAAAAAAAATATATATATTTTTTTTAGAGAGAGATGAGAGATAAAAAAAGGAAAAACCTTTTTTTAGAGAGAGAGAGAGAGAGAAGATAAAGGACATTTTTTTTTAAATGTTTGAAAGTCGTCAGCCAAAAAATTAGTCCGCCAGCGGCTTTCGCCGGTGAAGACGATGAGGTGGAGAAGAGGTGGCAGAGAGAGGTGATGAGATGGAGGAGAGAGAGTAACGAACATTTAACGGTAAGTTAAAAAAGGGGTCATCTGGATAGTTTTGATAAAGTAGGGGGTTAGGCAGGAACCTGGTCATAAAGTTGGGGGCTATTTGAGAAATAACCCTTAAAGAAAAAAATGATGGGAGAGAGATTTTAGAGAGGGATAAAGAGAATTGATGTAAAAAATTAAAAGAAGGGTAAGTTTGGAATATAAAATCTGATTTTAACGGACATGTGACGGTAACGGAAAAAGGGGGCCGTCTGGGTATTTTCGAAAAAGTTGGGGGCTACGCGGGAAGCTAGTCATTAAGTAGGGGTCATTTGGAAAATAACTCAAAAAGAATGGGAATAATTCCATTTTGGCCTAAGGGCACTTCGAAAAATTTTCGATTTTTTTGACACTTGGGGATCAAATCGAACTGTCAGACACTTATGGAGGCCAAAACAGTGAGTTGGTCACAAATTAAAGCCCAAAACGAAATTATTAAAATTGTAAGAGATAATACTATTAAAAGAAGACTAATAAGTATTGATTAAAATACTAATACACAACTAGTATTACATTGAGTACGCCAGGGTAGGCAAATCTCAATACAAACATTTAACTAAAACTACAATTGAAATTGCTACTAAACCATCGTTCCTAACTACTTCCTCCGTCCCAATTTAAAAATTTTGTATTCATTTTTGTTTGTCCCAAATTAAAAGTTGACCATATTAAATATCTACTTTTTCCAATGATGATTTTGTATTGGTGTTGACAATTTATGATGTGTTTATTAGCTAATTTGAGCATTTATTGGTAGAAAAATACCAAAATCTAGCACATTTTATATATAAAACATCACACTTTCTAGAATGGATGATAATCAGCATCTTTCGGGTTCTTGAGAGTACTTGGGGGGAGATAAAACCATAAATGAAATAAAGCAAAAGTTTTTTTCTGAATCGAAATTATATGGATTATACTTCCATTATCTTTAATTTCAAATTCTTGCAATACTCTTAAGCCATTGTCCATTACATCATATTCGCATTGTAGATGACTAAGAAGATTTTCCATCCGTCTCTAATTATTAGACCTACTCACGTTATCTCAATCATACATTTTTGCATCCTTAGAAAACTACGATTAAGGAATTTCATGGGTAATTCGTAAAAGACATTTTCTTCTTCTTGAAGTAGGCTAGTTCATACTATGTATGCTAGTCATTATGACTAGCTCCCAAACCATTGCAAGCATTTTACAACCCAGTGAAAACATTTTGCAAACCATTGCATATTGTTAACAAACAATTACCTATCGTTGTAAATGTTTCTTAAACCATTATCAACCACTGCAACTAGTCATGAACCATGGGATACATCTTGTAAACAATTTCAAATTGTTGCAAACTCTTACTAATCATTACAGTTTTTTAAATATTGCTAACATTTTGCAAACAATTACAAATAGTTGCAAGCCAGTGTCAACCATTACAAACAGATTCCAGTCTTGCAAATATTTTGCAACACAATTGGAAATTGTTGCAATCAGTTGCAAATAATTGGAAATTGTTGCAACCGATTGCAAATATTTTATAAACTATTTGCAAAGTATCGATATACAAAATCAAAAATTTGTTGATTTTACAATAAATTTGGGAATAGTTCGAGAACAAAAACTTATTCGGAGATTGCGAACAACAATAAAAATATCTGAAGATTACATGAATTATAAAAAAAGAATCATTCAAGTACCAACGAGTTTCAAAACTAAAACTAGGTAAACGAGATTTTGTCGAAAAAGGTACCTGGTTTAGAGAGAGAAAGTGATGCGCAATTTCAAAATTGATTTCAAGGGTATGTTCGATTTTTCGCAACGTAAGATAAATTAAAATAATACCATAAGGAGTTGAAGACTAGGAAAAATGATTAATCATTTTTCACAAAAAAAGAGAAATTTGACCAAATTTACATTTACTAATGTGTGAAAATACTGAAAAAATCATCTCAGGTTATCAACATCTATAGTTACGCAGGAAGCTGGTCACACTTTAAGTCCAACAAAAAGTACCCCTTATTTCTAATCTACATGACACAGAGATATGCGCTCAAAAAATTTGGGTGATTAAAACATAAAAGGCAATACTTTTATTAGGGTCCGTTTGATACATGTGATTTTATTCGATGGGAAAGAAAACCATTTGTTTTCTGATGGGAAAGAAAACAAATTTTCATATGGGATTGAATTTTAACTGTTTTGTTGGGTTGCAGGAATGTTAGGGAGTGCCTTAAGAAAATACAATTTAGACTTTTTGGGTGGTTATTTGACACCTAAAGGGGGTGTCGGTAGCAATAACTTGGGCGCTAGAAAATCTCAGAATTAGACCCCCATTAATCTCTCCCGAGATTAAACCTTACACCTCCTTAGGGTTCTTGCAATGGGAGGCAAAAACCTCCATATTTAGGGAAAAAACTGATTGATTAGATCTAGCGAGAGGTAGGTGAGATCGGGAAAGAGAAGGATGGATATCGAAGTGTTCATTGTTTTCTTCACTTCACTGTATTCAAATCGAGAAGGAAGGTGTTTACTATATTCAAATCCATTGCAGAAGCAGTCAAATCAAGTTTAACAACAACAACAACAACTAATTCACCCGAAGAAGATGAAGATGAGAAATTTATTAAATTATTGATTCCTTCATACAAGGTTTTCAAACGATTTCACCCGAGCT
>BEHA01050368.1:427495-439095 GCA_002897215.1 Eschscholzia californica subsp. californica | reverse complement strand
AATAAGGTTTGGCTTTAATCAAAATCGAGCACCATCAACTCCTGTTCATATTCCTTCCTGCAATTAGGGCTTCATGCATCAAATCGGTTTTGGCTGCAACCCATATTCCTTCCTGCAATTAAGGTTTCATATATCAATTGGTTTTGGCTTCAATCCGTATTCCTTCCTGATGTTGCTTTATCTTTGTTAGTATATGTTCAGTCTCTACTGATCTTACATGAAAAGCATGGATCCCAAACATTAGGCGAGAGGGAAAGAGAGTTTCCAGAGAGATGAGAGATTCTGAGGGAATGTGTGAGATAAAGATGGAGAAAATGATCAGGACTCGAAAGAGGGAGAAAGGAAAAGAGGAATTTACCCAAGTACCCCCGCACGAGGAGAGAGAGCGCGAGTTTGGAAAGTGAGTAAGAAATGGGTTTTCCCATGTAATAGCTAGGAAAATTATGTGGACAATTTTCACATTTTTTTTCCGTTGGAAATTGACTTTCACACTTAAGAGGGCCTACCAAACAGTGGAAAATCAATTTTCATAAGAAAATCGATTTTCTAACTTTATTTTTAGACGTGTCAAACAAATCCTTATTTTTCTTAACAAAATTATATGCTTGTTCGATCTTTTCTCTATTGCATATTTGGAAGCAAAGTAGAATCCTAGACACATAAATAGTATAAGATATTCTTCAACAAAAAAAAAAAAAAAAAAATAGTATAAGATATTGAAGATTCATGGAGAAATTAGGGATACCATTTAGTGGTTAACCTAATTTGAAGATAGAGAGAGAAAACAGAAGATTCCCTCGAAAATATCACCGTCTGAAAATTATACTAACGTGTAGCTTTATTTTCAAGCAACCAAACCAGGGGCATATCGTGTCATTTTCAGACAAATATTAAAATTACAAAAATAACCCTCAGATGAGCTTGCTGAATCAGAGAAAGTGAGGACAATCGGTGTAAAAAAATAAAATTCTCGCGCGCTTCATCTAGATCTGATTTTGAATTCCCTCCAAAAAAAAAATCATTTTGATGTTTTAAAAGGGGTTTCAGATCTAATCGATTTTATTTTCAAATTCTTCACCCGCCATTAAAACCACTATCTTTCTTATCTTTTTTCTTCCCTCCAAAAGTTTCTTTCTCTCTCTCTACTTTCTCTCTCTAAATTAACCACAGATCAGACCTACCTACTTGTTTCTTGATTGAAGAACGATTTGAAGAATTAAGAGTATTGAATCTGATGGATGGATCGAGTGAGAAACTACCTTCTTTATCATCTTTGTTATATAATGATTCAAAGCATCATTCTTATAGCAGGAAGCAGAAATCTCTTGGTTTATTGTGCACCAAGTAAGTAAATTTGTTCACTTTCCCCTTTCTTGTTTCTCTCTCTTCCTAGATCTGTTTATAAGATATCATTATCAAGCTTGTTCCTTTTTTGATTTGGAACAGTTTCTTGAGCTTGTACAATCGGGATGACGTTGAATCGATTGGATTAGATGACGCTGCGAATCGATTAGGAGTCGAGCGGCGGCGGATCTATGATATTGTTAACGTTTTGGAAAGTATTGGGGTAAATGACTTTTATCTTTTTATTTTGCCCTTTCAAGTTTCAATTCGTTGTGTTATTCAAGAGAGTGAAGAATTTTACTTATCTAGGGTTTTCTTGGGTCCTCAGGTTCTTACAAGGAAAGCGAAAAATCAGTACTCTTGGATAGGGTTTTCTGGAATTCCTAAGGCTTTAGATGAACTAATGGTAATCCAAGCATTATAGTTTCCTCAATTAGTTCAAGGTTTGAAATTTTTGGGGGGTTTTGCTTTAATATGGGTTTATTTGTGCAGGAAGAAACATTAAAAGAACCCAGCTCGAATGAGTCCGAGACTAGCAGAAATGAAACAGTGGGTTTTGATTAGGGTTTTATTTTCGTATTACCTTTTGTTATCCTGCTTTGTTATTGTTAATTTGAATTAGTACTTCTTAACTTCAGGTTCCCGTTGATGATGAAGACGAAAGGTTTTCAGATCCAATTAAGCAAGACAAATCCAACCCTAATTTTATTGCCCCTAAACCTTCTTCATCAGCCAAACTTGGTAAGCTTTCTCCTTGTTATCTCTTTATAATTATTAAACTGGTCTCACTAATAATTCACTTCAGTCTATTGTTGGTTTAATTGGGTGGGTACGCGTACCATCTAGTCCGAAATTAACCGTAATTTGACAAGAAGATAAACAAACTTATAGGCTTTAGGAAACTGGTGGTGTTTCAGTGTTAGAGTTTGACTGGTTCTTTGTTTATTGCTGTAGATGCTTCTGCAGAGAATCGAAGAGAGAAATCGTTGGGACTTCTTACTCAGAATTTTGTTAAGCTTTTCCTTAGCGACAAAGTAAGATTGGCTAATGTTACAATATTTATGCCTTTGCTCCAAAGCTTCATTGAGTTGATCCAATTGGATATAATCTTATACACTCTTTACTATTTGTCCAGTCTATGTTGGTTTCCCTTGATGAAGCTGCAAAGATCTTACTCGGTGATATTAACAATCCTTCGCTGATGAGAAGTAATGAACTTTCCCTTCTTATTTATCTCTATTTTATCCTCCATTAATTACGATGACGAAAAGAATCAAAATGAAGTAATATCCCTTTGACTAATACTCTCTTCATAAGATAATTCTGCAGCAAAAGTGAGACGACTTTATGACATTGCTAATGTGTTATCCTCCATGAATCTGATTGAAAAGGTAACCACATTACAAACTTAACTAGAGAAGAGCAAATCAAAATCGGCTTAATTGATTTCGCTGATCTGTTTATTTCCTCAATTGAAATGCAGACGCATCATGCTGTGAGCAGAAAACCCGCATTTAGATGGCTAGGGGTTGACGGGAAATCTATGAATGAACCCTCTGAGTCTATGGAGTCAAAGAAAAGGATATTTGGTACTGATCTTTCAAACATCAATGCTAAGCGGAGTAGGGTGATGCCTATGTCCGATGAAAAGCCATGTGAAAATATTGATAGGCAAGTAAAATGTGAAGATGTGACAAATGAGAGTAACTGTGTAGCTTCACGAGAAGAGCAACAGCCAAAACAATGTTCGAAGGCTGTAGTTTTTGGTCCTTTTGGTCCGTCTTGTCTCCCCAAAGTGTGTGAAACTGAGAAAAAGACTCTCAAAAGTGTGCAAGATTTTGACAGCATGGCGGCATCCTATCGTCCGAAATATCACAACCAAGGTACTCCCTTGATTCGTATACTTAAATTTACATATTTTCCATATATTCTGTTGGTAAAAATGTGAGCAGATATAACACTGACCATCATCTCAGAACATAAAAAACAATCCTCATTTCACTCTTTTGAAATGTCAAGGAGGATTGTTTCAGAAGCAACAGATACTTGAGTTTTCCTTTCCCACTAGGATTTTCTGAAAAGGTCCATAAGTATAAACTATATGAGCATGATCTGGGGACAGTCCCGAGTCCATGATGTATAGGAGCTTGTTCATCCTTCTACGACATATGGCAAAGATTTGATGTGTTATTGCCAATTTTAATCAATTTGTTGTAGATTGGTTGTTATTAATAAAAGCCACAGAATTTGAGACAAGTCGTTACTTCAAATCATCTTTAGAGGAAGCTATTCATGTGGATTTAGGGGCTGTCCTTCATATCATGACCTTCCCTTCTTCCTGTTGTTCCATTTCCAAACTCTGTAGTCACCACCTCCCTTTTTAAAAGCTATTAAATTGTCTTGCCACAAAATGATCTTAAAGTCTGATATCCCCTAAAATTTCAGTTCCAAGTAGATGTGATTGTGTCCATCATCAATCATTAGTCATGCTGTTCATCCATTTCACTTCTATTTTATTTCTCAGTGTACCATGTCAAGTTGTTTTGCTCTAAAAACTAAGAATATCTTTCAAATGCCACACATGAGTTACTCTAGGCATGCCAGTTTGAACCAACAAACTCAATCAAATGTTGTTTACGTAAATTTGGGTCTTGTTTATCATTTCAGTGACTTGATAGTTTCCAATAGCCCAGCACTCTCACGTCTCCATAGATCAAACTGTGATAAAAATGTTCTTAGGAGTCTTGATGTTCTGTAATTGCTACTGTATTACATGCGAAAGACAACTTTGTTAGTAAGGTTATCACAAACTCCTTTCCTATATAGCCAATCGATCGAATGGGTATCCGTCACTTGTCCTTTCCAATAAGGTTCTATCAATCATGTTTATTTACTGCTCTTGTTGTCACTGTCTTAGCATTATATCTCCTTTACTTGGTGCCTTTTTGCAGAATATTAACATGAGAAGAACTAACAGAGGATGTTTTTTTGTTGTGATGTTTCTAATGGCAGCATTAAATGATCTATTTGCTCATTACCTTGAAGCTTGGAAGACTTGGTACGTTGAAGTCGCAGGAACTCAACCAGTACAACAATTTTCTTGACTTATTAATCTCTCTTCTCTCCCTTCTCCTCCCCTCTGCTTATTTAACCAAGTAAAAGAGTGTACAAGAATGAAATAGTTTTTTTTTCTTATTTATTGCATTAGATCTGTTATCTTTTTAGAATTTGTTGAGAAACACAATATGGGCTTGTTGTTGTTTATGCTATCTATTAGCCCACTAAATTGAATCGGTTATCCTTCATTTGGGTATCTTTGTAACCTTTTAATGGTCAATGAGTTTTCGATTCTATGTGCTATTGTTTTTCTTTATTTCAATGAAGTTAGCTCTATGGCTATTAGAGGGCTTGTTAGCTTGTATAAGTTTATAATGTTAACAAAATATTGGTAGCTAATCAACATTGTATGATCTCTGATCTCTCTCTGTCTCTAAGATCTAAAGAGCTCATTTTTTTAGTGAAAATTGATGCCATTGCATCCATGTCTTGTTACTCGGAACTGCTAAGTTTTCAATGAAGACCCCCTCCTAGGCCATTAGCTTGTTGGTGTCAGGCTGTCAGCTATCAACTATCAAAAATGAAGATCTTTTTTTTTTTTAAAAAAGACAAGATTTGAAGAAGCACAACTTTGGGTTTTCTTTACTCGCAATATAAACTAAAAAAAATCCAAAAGAAAAAGAACAATGAGTCAAAACACACTTGTGTATAAAGTCAACGAACATTGACCAAGGTCAAGGGTTTGTTTTGAAGTACACATTACTTGCACTGACTGAATTGACAATTAAAGAAGTGGAGAAGATCAACAGTGAAGAATAGAACTTTAGAGAAGAGAGAGTTGAAAACGATGGAGTGCGCAGCAAAGGGGCGTCGGAGACGATGCACTGGACCACCTACAAGACGTTGCGGTCGCTGCGGAGCTGTTGCTTACTGCTCCATCTCTCACCAGGTCTCTCTCTCTCTCTCTAGGTTTCTCTCTCTCTCTCTCTCTCTCTCTCTCTCTCTAGGTTTCTCTCTCTCTAGTATAATGGGTGCCTGGGTGGTGTTTTATTTAAGAGTAGTAGTTCATGTAATTGTTTATCAGCCAATGAAACTCTCGGCGATGTGGATTTCCCAGTCTGTTCGTGTTTGTTTTTAGAATCTTGTACTAATAGCGGAATTATGTTGATTTGATCTTTGCTCAGGTCTCGCATTGGAGTGATCATAAAGAAGAATGTGCAAGACTAGAACAACAGATGATGAATCTAGATATCTTACACGATTTTCCTTTTACATTCTCCGAAGAAGCTACAATTCAGGTACTACTTAGTCGTTTCGTTACCACTTCAATTCCTAATGAATATGACTATTAGTTGTACGTATCTTAGGATATGGGCCACACTGAAAGAATCACTTAAATCTACAAGTGAGACAATGTGCTAGTTCTGTAAGTATTAACCATCCGATCGAGCATTTTTTGTTTACCGTCACTAACGCAAAGTAGGAGATTTTAAAAGGATTTATCGGTGCTCTAGTACATCGATTTATCATTTTTAACTCATACTCGGTTTCGTCACTCTTTACTTTTGGCCTTTCATTTTTTAATCTATTCTTAGTTATATGCATTTAGTTGGTCTGTTAATTTGTTTGACATTTCTATTTTGGTTCACAAATAGGTATGTGAAAAGCAGGTGTCTCGGTGTACCTTCTTAACAAAATTGAACCTTCATCAAGTAGGAATGTGGAAGTATGAGTGCACTTGTGCGCCATCAATTGCTTGCTGTGATCATTCAAGGTTTGTTCTTATCATTCTGTTTGCATGGAGTAAAAACTAAAAACTACCTACTCAATGTGGTTTATACATGGCAACATGATCAGAAGACACTCTGATAGAATTTTGAGGCTCTGTATAGAAAACCGTTCTATGTTTAATGTAATGTTACCAAATACTCTACTCCCCTTTCCCATACCCTTTTTAGGGAGTTCGTGATCCAATGCTACAAATTTAGCGTACCCGAATCCTGTCTTAATGAACCCAATTTCTTTTTATACATAGTACTTAATCTCTTACTTTTCGTTCTGTTTGACAGGGTTAAGGATGACTGGAATCTTTCAAGTGTATTATGCCCATGCGGGGGTATCGTTTCTTTTTGTTTTTGGTTTCTTATCCCATGAATTATCCAAACCAAAACTGATCCTTTAATTAGTTGATTTGATAAACATGCAGAGCCACTAACTTCATCACCGAAGTGTTTAAGTAGTTGGAAGGAATACTATGAGTGGAGGTGTCTCCCGTTGCATTCACCTGCTGCTTTGCTTCTTCACTGGGTATGATCTTCTTCTTTCTTCCATAGAAGTTGAAAGTTGGTTATATACTTGCCTTCAGACTGATTTTGGTATCGTTTTTTTCAGCCACTCACTATATATCATGCCATTCAGATTGCAGTAAGTAGCTCGACCAAGAGCAATAATCACAAACTTCATATACATTATCTAGGTATACCATATTAGCTCCAAGGTGTTTTAAGATGGGAACCAGTATCTCCTTTCAACTGGTCATATAAGTTTATGGGGACAATTTTTATTCATTTGCCAAGCTAACTGAGTGATTTATCTTCTTTTAACCCAACAATGCAGGACCTGATAAAGAGCTTCACCAACTAATTGTATTTGGGGAGTTACGTGCCCTATTTCCAGGTCTTCAAGTTCATATTGAGCTCATTGGACCTGCGGTTCCAGAACTAAGGTTGGTGTGGACACAATACTTAATTATAGTTCTTCAACTAATTACTTTATCGATCATGCACCTTGTGGAAAGGGAAGTTTGTTTACTGAATCATAATTTTAGACTATTCATGAGTAACAATGAAATGTTTTTGGACACGGCATCTCTTAAATGACGCAAATATGTTTGGTTCTTTGGGGCTCTCCGTCTGCCATTTTATACCTTTTATAAGATAATGTTATGTTTCTATTGTTGCCTGCTTGCTGCACTCATATACTTATTTCATTGGAATGAGTAGGGATGGTGAGATTATCAAAGTTTGTAGCTATGGTTACTGTGTCGATGCGGAATGCAGTTGCAAGTCCCGAAGACAAAATTTTGACCTCAGTATATCTGATGGTGAAACTACAGAAGTGACTTTGCAGCTCCATCGAGGTTTTTATCATGACCGATATAGAGATATATTTAAGGTACTTTCTATCTTTCTCTTCAACTGTAATTCTTATGAAACTTAGAATCAATATGTTGCAATGGGTCTCCGGAAAGGAAATTGTTCTAGGTTTCAATGTGACAGCCCAAGCACACCAAATCAACAAAAAAATCTTTTAAATTGATATTTCATTAATTCAAGCTTTAGATCAACTCTAACGGATTAACTTTTTTTTAGAACAATGTGACTTGGGAGCTATTTATATTTTCTTAGAACAATGTCTTGTGCACGCCTCAAGGCAAAATATAGGTGTGCGGTGTACCACATCTGAGCGTAAGCCTTCAGTAGAGGGGCGTACACATCAGCAGTAGTCAGTCTTATGTTTGCCATTTTACTCTCTTTTTCTTTTATTGTAGAGCGAGGTTGTAGAGGGAGAAAGTGACAAATCAGTGAAATGACAACTTTCGTTCTCTTTTTCTTTTGTTCATAATGTGAAGGACTTCAAATAAAGGAGAGAAATTTAAATAGAACTTAGAAGAACTGAAAAATGATTTATTGACCTTTTTCTCTCTGTTTCTTTAACTTGCAGAGTAGTCATAGGTTAAAAGTGACAAATCAGAAAAAAAAAACACTATTTTCCATTAACTAACTATTAAATAACTAATCTGCTACAGTTTTATATACAAATTCATAAATTACTACTTTTTTGTAGAATACGACATTAAAAATACAAAATTGAAGAACGCCTCCTTACCACCTCGAGGCACCGCTTGACATTGTCAAAGAAAACCTCACCGAGGTCAATTACATCTTACAACTTGAATTGTTTCTGTTCATATAGGACACTGTTCCTGATCTTATTGTTGCTCCAAATGCTGGAATTGCTGCTTATTCTAGCTGGCTACCAACTATTGTATGTCTTCTTTACATTACAAATTCCTTTCTAGTGTACTTGGTGTGAAGAATGAATTAATTAGAGATTTAGAGTAATGCTAAGGAAAAACTAACGTATTCTCCTCGTCATTTGAATTTTTCCCCCCATGATTACAGAGTTCATACTTTGTACTTGTTTCAGGAATTGATAAAGGAGATAAATGTGCCAGCAATCTTCTCCGACTATTGTGAGGAAGCTGCACATCTAGCTGCCTCGTGCATTACTACTCTAACCAACCGCCCTCTAAGGCTCCCTGTATGTGTATTTCATATTCATCCTCCATCTAACAATCATATATGTATATATATTATGCAACGAAGAAAATAAGGTAGGGTAAACTACTAACTATGAATTTCGTTCCAGATTCAATTGAATCCATTCAGGCAGCCTATGGCAGTGGAAGACAGTGCTTTGTTCCTTCCTTGCTACTCAAATTGCTTCCTCTTTGGAATGTGATGTGAATCGAGTGAGGGGAGCAAGCTCATACACCTATTTCAAGAACTAGCTCACTTTACATGGCAAGCTTCTCCAAGAAAAAGGTATATATTTTCAGTTCTTTGTTGAATCGTACTGATCAACTATCGATAACTCAGGAAAAGATGGAAGATTTTATAGTAGAAATACTGGTTTACGCGTCACTGACTACAGGTCCATGCTGCATAAGATGACCAATAATCTCATACTAGAAAGAGTTGCTGCATAAGATGACCAATAATCTCATACTAGAAAGAGTTTGAGGCTTTGGTTTCTCCATTGAACACTTTAGATCAGACCCTGATTTCAGCTTTATATTTACTTTTGCAGGTCAAGAAGCATCTGCTGTGTAAAATTGCAGGTACAAATCATTATTGCTATACATCTGTTATCAAGGTGAAGCATTGGAGTTGCCTAGCGAAACACTAGGGTGTTC
Source organism: Eschscholzia californica subsp. californica (assembly GCA_002897215.1). Lineage (NCBI taxonomy): Eukaryota > Viridiplantae > Streptophyta > Magnoliopsida > Ranunculales > Papaveraceae > Eschscholzia > Eschscholzia californica. Next base: position 429,716 of record BEHA01050368.1, on the reverse strand, counting down.
AAGAACATGATCTGAGGATTCTAAGGTGAAACCAAAGCCCTAATCTACTTTCAGACCTATGGAGCAAGAGAGGTTTATTAGCAGTGTAATTACCTTTTATCTCTATTGTGAACAAAACATTCACTTTTATGTTATGAATATGATGTTCATATAATATATGAAGTTGTTGAAATTGTTTACTAGTAATAATAAGAAGAGAGGATGGTATCTTTTCAAAAGTATTGGACGCCTGAAATGACTTCTCCTTCTCTTCTCTCGTGCCAAGAGCGCGTTATTCCGCCCATGGATGGAGTAAATAAAAGTGGTCCTGGTCTTTAGCACCTTGAATAATCTGTCCACATAAAGATTACATTTTTATTTTTAGTCCAAAAACTTAGTTGATTGAGTTTTGTTCAATAATCTTCATCTTTAAGTCACTTCCATCAACTTTCAACCACTACTGCAACTTCATATCACCACTCACTACCAGTTTATCCTTCTCTCTCTCTCTCTCTCTCTCTCTCTCTCTCTCTCTCTCTCTCTTAGTCTCTCTCTATCTTCTCTTCTTCTCTTCCTCTCACCATCTTTCTAGATTTAAAGATGTATATCACAGAGAAAAGAGCATCTCCAGTGCAAGACTCAATCTTAAAATCTTAAGTGCCACCTAGGACTTTAGAGTTTTTTTTGAGAAAAAACCTCTCCAATGCAAAACTCAATTGAGATCTTAAGATGATGTGAAATTAAGTTTTAAGATGTCTCGACTAGAAACTCTATTTTTGAGATCTCTTTTGAGAGTCTTAAGTGTCATAGTCATCAAATTTAATTTTTGGACCAATAGAAAGCCTTTCTTTCTCAACCACTTTTTCCTAATAAATGTATGTGTGACATGTGTATCTATTAGAGTTTTTTAGAGTGTTGCATTGGAGAAAGACTTGAATTAGAGACACTCAAGTTAGCCACGTAAGAAAGAGAATCTCAATTGTGACTCAACACATAAGCCAATTAGAGTTTTTTCTGAGTTTTGCATTGGAGATGCTCTAAGAAGAGAAAAAGATGAGAGTGTAAAGAAGAGAAATGGTGTTGGTGGTGGTCGTGGTCCAGAGTGGAAAAGGAGGAAGATGTGTTTGATTATTGCTCTAAGAAATTTGATAAAATCTATATTTTCTCTTTAAAATTTTGTGGTGTAGAAAATATTTTTTGTCCACTTTTTTTTTCAAATCAAGGGAACAATATCCATTAATAGGGCTGGGAAAACGGTCCGGGACCCCGGGGTCCGGCCCGTTCGGCCCGGACCGTTAGAGACCGCTGCCCGTAGCCTACCCGAGTCGGGCTAACCCGGCCCGATAAATCGGGCTTATTGGGCCGGGACTCGGACATAACCTCAAATCCGAGTCCCGGCCCGTTATACCCGTCCGTTACCCGAACCCGATGAAGTCCGCCCGACTTGATCCGCCCGGTACCCGCTTAAGACCCGCGTGTTTTTAATACATCCAACGGCTAAGGTAGAAAGAGACCTCAGCCGTTGGATTAAATAGGGGACCTATAAAAGAGTTCTGAATATTCCCCAAACCCTAAATCTATCTCCACCTCTCTCCGCCTCTCTCTCTAACCTCCTGCCTCCATTAAACCATAACCCCAAATCTCCATTAAACCATAACCATTAGTCCATTACTATCATAGTATCATACGAATCATCATCATCTTCTTCGTTGTCTTTATCGTCGTCATGGTTGTAAACCGAAGGTCGTTGAAAAGGATGAAGAGAAAGATCACTGCCGATCCCAAAAGATTTTTTGAGTTTTCTGGTATCGGACGATGAAGTTTCCGGTCAGTTTGTGCAAGTTAAAGTGGGATCTACATTTTTGTTTATTCCTTTTGATTTACTTGCTCTCTTTCATTGTTCACAAAATTGTTCTAGTTTGGATTATTTTTCTAAGTCTTCAACTGCGATTTGATAAGTATCCCGATCGGAGAGTTTGGAAATTGTTGTTGCTGGAGTTGTGGTTGCTGGCGAAGTGGGCATTGTTGTTGATGATGTTTGTGTTGGTTTGAAGGTCTGGATGATTTAGAAGATTGAGATCTATAGATGTTTTATTTACTAGGGTTTTTTTTTACTTGTATTAAGCTAAAGGTGACTTTTAAGTGTTTTATTTTAATAATTATGTGTTTTTGTGAAATCAAACGAATTAAGTTCGACTAATTAGTAGAGCATAAGATACCCCTATGGTTGGAGAGAAGGAAG
>BEHA01050368.1:397277-427238 GCA_002897215.1 Eschscholzia californica subsp. californica | reverse complement strand
TCTCTCTCTCTCCAGAAACTCCGGCGAAGGGGAAACCCCTTCGCTGAACAGACCTTCGTGGTCTGTTCAAGAACAAACCTTGAAGGTTTGTTCACGAACATATCTTGAACAAACCTTGAAGGTCTGTTCACGAACAGACCACGAAGGTCTGTTCTCCGGCGAAGGGGAAACCCCTTCGCCGGAGTTTCTAGAGAGAGAGAGATGAGGGTAATTTTTTTTTTTAAGGTCGTCGGAGAAGAAGGAGTGACTTGGAGAGAGAGAGAGAGGTGAGTTAGAGAGAGATATGAGTTGGAGAGAGAGAGAGAGGTGAGTTGGAGAGAGAAAGAGAGAGGTGAGTTAGAGAGAGATGAGTTGGAGAGAGAGAGGTGAGTTGGAGAGAGAGGTGACGTGGAGAGAGATGAGTGGTGGAGAAGGAAGTGAGGTGAAATTTAGGTTTTGTTTTTTATTTTATTTTGAAAATACATTAATCAGAGGGGTAGTGATGACATTTGTCTGAAAATAGGGGGCCATATTTGAATTTACGAAAAAAGGGGGCCATAAAGGAAGCTGGTCACAAAGTAGGGGGCCCTATAAGAGTTAACTCTCCTTTTTAACCAAAACTCAAATTTTTTAGGGAGTTTTTACCAAATTTCCCTTCTTATTTTTTTGTCCTACTGTTATACATCTAGAATTTCGAGTCAACCCTGGTAGACCAAGTCAAAGAGGTCAAGACTGGTCAGAGTAGTACTGGTAGTTGGGAACAATGGATTTTTGAGTCAACAGTCCAAAATCTGGGGGGTAAACCAAAAAAAAATCCACTCTTGCCCAAAAATTAGTTGCAGGTCCAAATGTCAGTTTTTTTTTTTATTTCCCTCTTGCCCTTGGACGGGACATGCTGACGTTTTCCTGAAAAAAAAAAATGTCTGGTAAATAAAATAATTTACCAGTACACGAAAAATTCAAAGTTTCAAAATTTTTTGAAAATTTGAAATTTTCAAACGAAATTTCAAATTCCCGCCTAGCAAACCATCTCTTCTCGGTAAATAAAATAATTTCCCGTACACAAAAAATTCCAATTTTCAATTTTTTTTGACAATTTCAAACGAAATATTTTTTTCGAAATTTTCAAACGAAATTTCAAATTCCCGGCCAAATTTTCAAATTTTTTTGAAAATTTTAAATTCCCGCCCAGCAAAAGTGTCTAGTACAGAAAAAAATTTCCAGTAAATAAAATAATTTCCTGGTCACAAAATCTTTTTTTCGAAGTTTTGAAATTTTCAAATTCCCGCGCAAATTTTCAAATTTTTTTTACGAAATTTCAAATTCCCGCCCAGCAAAAATGTCTAGTACAGAAAAAAATTTCCAGTAAATAAAATAATTTCCCGAAAAAAATTTCGTTTCCTGGGAATTTTTCGGTGGCAGTTCCGTAAATTTCTGAACAGTACACATTCTGATGGACGGGTTGTCAGATTATTTTTCAGAAAAAAAATCGTTTCCCGAGAAATTTCGATGCCAATTTTGTAATTTTCAATGGCAATTTTGTAATTTTCGATGGCATGAACGGTAAATACTTTATTTTTTAAGGGCCCTTTACGTAATTTTGACCACCAAACTGACACATTGGACCTCCATTTTATTTTTAGGCAACTTTGGGTGGGATTTTCATTTTGGTCCCCTTTTTGGACCAATGGCCCAATCCCTCTGGGAACAATTACTCACTGAGGAGGATGTGCTACTGAGATCAGGAGGATGCTAATTAATCAGTTCCTTGAAGACGGTCATCATCTCAAACAACAACTTTAACGCTAAACTTTCCTACTTAAGGAAAATTAAAGTCTAATCCGCAACGACTTTCTTTAATCACTACTTCACATTAATTAATCTTCAAAAACGTCCTTATCTGTTTTTTTTTTCTCACATGGCAGTTTGAAACCTACCCCATTCCATCCATGATCATACCCCTTTCATCCTTTCTCGAAATTTAGGGTTTCTCTGCAACTAAATTCTGATTGAATTGACGTCAATGGCGTCATCTTCACCTAAATTGGTGTCTAGGTTTATGTTGTTAAGGATTTTATTTCTTTTAGGGTTAGGGATTGGATTTGGATTGGATTTAGGGCAGGCTTTCAAAGTGCCATTTAGGGTTAAGGATGTACTTCCAGTTCTTCCTAAAGAAGTTTCATGGCCATTGCTGAATAATTTGCATAGTGCCGTTGATTTGTTGCCTTCTTTTGTTGGATCTGTTACGCCTAATAATGGTTCGATTGACTGGAAAGGAGCTTGCTTTTATGGAAACGAAGCTCGGATGGAGTTCACTGATGGCGGTGACAAGGGTTTGGGTGGTGGAATTCTCTATCTCAAGGTCTCTCTCTCTCTCTAGTTGTTATCTTTCCAATAATTTGCTCGAATTTAAGTAATTGGGATTAAAAATAGGGCAACTTTCCTTTTAAGTCGAAGCTGATAGGATGAATTAAGGTCTTAAAGTTGAAATTTCAACACGAAAAACTAATATTATTAATTGTGGTGAAGAAACAATTGAAAGCTGTTTTTCCATAAAGAACTTAGCAGCAAATTCATATTATATGTGAAAAGATGATCTTAACACAGTTTGAGTCAGTCAATCAGAAAAAAGGTTTCACTTTGGGTGAAATGTATAATATAATTATTAACTATTGCAAATTTTAATGATTGTGAGCAAAAGAAGAACACATTTTCAGATATGGAAATGTTGTTGTTGTTTTTCGACGATTTGAGTAATTCATGTTAATTTTGTGGACATCTAACTACAAACCAGTTGGGAATGAGTGGAGAAGACTTGGATATTGTATTTGTGGGTGCAAGAGAACCATTTTCTCATGTGGCACTATTCTCACATGCCTTGTCACTTGCGGCGTTATCGGAGCCTAACACATGTCTCTTTCTTGGGGCGACGTGGAGGACGTGTTGCTGTTGGCCTATTATGCTCTGATACCATTTTAAGCTTGTGAACATACAACTCAAACCCACTGATGATGAGTGGAGATGACCTAGATATTGTATTTGTGGTTAAGATTATCTTTTGTTCATTTGGGACTAACCTCACAGTTCGACCATTACCGAAATCCCTTTTTGATTATTTAATTGTAGCTACAATTTGTTCACTGTATAGATGTAGTTTGGGTTATATATATTAACAAGGTTAGCCCATCAATTGTTGTTTAATTTATCTATGGTTTCTCTTCAAATTGTTTCATGGTTATTCCTTTTCAACAGACTGATGCAGCTCACAGTTGGACTTGTATGGATCTCTATGTATTTGCAACACCCTATAGGGTAACATGGGATTACTATTTCGCTGCTCGAGAGCATACTTTGAAGATCGATTCGTGGGAAGAACCTGCAGAATTAGAATATGTAAGTTTTAGTTTTGATTTACTAATTTTGTTGTGGATATCTTGAACGCGAAGTTGACATTTTTGGAGATTGTTTATCAGGTGAAGCAGCATGGGATATCCGTATTTCTAATGCCATCAGGAATGCTAGGAACGTTTATGTCTTTGATAGACGTCTTGCCTTTATTTTCAAACTCTTGGATGGGTCAGAATTCGAACATAGCTTTTCTACAGAAACACATGGGAGCAAAATTTGAGAAACGTAGTAAGCCGTGGCAGGCGACAATAAATCCAGAGGACGTTCATTCTGGTGATTTTTTAGCAGTATCAAAAATTCGTGGTCGTTGGGGTGGATTTGAGACACTGGAGAAATGGGTAACAGGTGCATTTGCGGGTCATACTGCAGTTTGCTTGAAAGACGATTCTGGCAATCTCTGGGTTGGTGAATCAGGGCATGAGAATGATAAGGTATTGCCATGGTTTTATATAAATTTCCTTGTAGGAGATCGGGCGATTGTTTGAATGAACTTTCTTACCTAGATCTCTGATACTCTCTCTCTCTAGTTCTTTAGTTTTACTCTTCTTTGCTTGATAGGGAGAGGAGATTATAGTGGTAATTCCATGGGATGAATGGTGGAAACTGGCATTGAAGGACGATTCAAATCCGCACATAGCTTTGCTTCCATTACACCCAGAGATTCGGGCGAAGTTTAACTCCACTGCTGCATGGGCGTATGCCCGCAGTATGACAGGCAAGCCATATGGTTACCACAATATGATATTTAGTTGGATTGATACCATTGCCGACAACTATCCACCTCCTCTTGATGCTCATTTGGTAGATCTCTTTGCATAACTAAATTACTTTAACTTAGTTACAACTTCTGTATTTCTTAATCATTGTTGCCTATTTGACACCCGTTACATTGTGAAACTGATCCGCAAGTGTAGCATTACTCATGAATTCACTTGCAACTCTCTCTCTCTCTCCCCATGTACAAACGACCTCATGCGCAATAGCTTGAGGGCTTATAGCTTGAGGGCTTATAGCACTCTTTTCATGCATGATTTCATTAACAACATGGTGTACAAAAATACACTCACACACTTAAATAGCTCTAGTTGGGAGACACAATATCACGTCCTGTGCTATGAACTGTGTTATATCGCGATTGAACGTTACATCTTTCTCAATTGAATCATCAAATTCTAAGGATGCAGATAACAAGCTGAATGGGGTATTGTGCACCTAAAGCCATTGCTTTGTTTTTGGTCTCCATGTCTTTATTTCTACTTATTGTTCTAGTCTCCTAAGTTTGCTTACAATTTTTCCAGGTTGTTTCTGTTATGTCTATGTGGGCTCGAATTCAACCTGCATATGCTGCTAATATGTGGAATGAAGCTCTAAATAAGCGATTGGGAACTGAGGTATGTGCACATGCTTTTAACTGAGTGTTTTATTCTCCTGAATTTCTTTTTACTATAAACCTTAGCAACTGGTGTTTATATCACTGCTTATAATTGATGTGAAACCCAAGTGGTTTTTCCATTCGATGTATATTGATCTGAAGTTGAAGGATCGTGGAGTGGTGTCGGTGGTGGAGGTTTTGTGATGGTACAAAATGCAAAATACATCAATTTTTTTCTTCCGTAATCTAGCTTTTCGAAAATGCTATATGCTTTTAGAGAAAAAAGGCATTTCTAGCTTAAAATGAGGCACAATTTATCAAACAAACGCATTAAGTTTTCAATAAGCTTTTAAGTCCCTTATTGTTCTTCACGTGGAATCCAACGTCCATTTAATGTCTTCTTGTAGGGTTTGGACTTGTATGGAGTTTTGACGGAAACAGAACAACGGGGTATAACATTCGACGAATTGCTTACTATTCCCGAACAAGACGAGTGGGTGTACAGTGATGGAAAATCAACGACATGTGTTGCCTTCATCCTTCAAATGTATAAAGAGGCTGGAATTTTCGGCCCTGTTTCCAGTTCTATTCAGGTTACAGAGTTCACTGTGAGTATCGAACCCTAGAGAACCTTTTATCTGATTCATACCTAAACTCAAATTTTGGACCCAAATTTATGCAACTCTGACATGGAAAAACTGTTATTTGCAGATCCGAGATGCTTACATACTAAAAATATTCGAGAATAACAGAACACGATTGCCCATCTGGTGTAATGATATAGATGGTTCACTTCCGTTCTGCCAGATTCTTGGGGAGTATCGGATGGAGTTACCTCAATATAATAGCTTAGAACCATACGCCAAAATGAACGAGAATTGCCCATCCTTGCCTCCAACTTACGAGAGGCCTATGAGTTGTTAAATTGGGTATGAATCTCGAACTTGGTCTTATTTATGGTCTGTGAATTTAACAATAATGTTCTGTGATATTTTACTATGTTTCGAAGATATATATGTCCACAATATAGACATGAGCACTTATTGCTGTTTCACCTTCTGCCGATGTATATATTTGTTTTTTTTTCTTTTTATGGAGTAGGCGTTTATATCAGTGTTTCTTGTACTTTGTAAGCTTAGAAGATATAATAAGAAATTCTACGAATTTAGTTTATATCACGGGAACTTTTCAAGAATCAAGCTTGATATACAAATTGAAAATTAAATAATTTCGACAGCAAATGCTTAAATTTGAATTCTATGAATACGTAAAACCCACCTCGATTGGGTGCTAGTGTATACATCTTTCTACTTGGGAGATTAGGGTTCAAGTTTGAATCTGGTTCGACATTAAAACTACTAGGTTTTTATGAGCGGTGATCGCCAATATCGGGCAAACCATATCATATTTGTGTGTGTGGATTAAGCACTACAATACTTTGGAGAGAGTTAAAGAACATCATATTCAGTTCACTAAATAAAGGTTCTGTTTCGATTAATACAATAACATAAACTGTATTAGAAAATCTGAAGATAAAAGAATCGATTTTCTAACACATACAGATAAATGGAGATAGTTCAGATTCTCTTAACAAATGATACCATATGAACAGAAAAATAGTTCCACAACCAGATTTAAAAATCAAGTGGAAAAAATCTAATTTGGAAAGATGAAAGAGATCATAATTGATAACCTAATGGAGAATGCTAGGTTCATGCCCTCAATGATTACTTCTTGATGATGAAGTTCAAAAAATTATGCTGATCTTTCAAAACCACCACCAACTTGCATATGCAACCATTCTGGTGTTAATCCTTGGTTATATTCCCTTCCTCCTTGAGAACCATAGGCTATACCAGTTGCTTCAAATGGATGTGACCCAAACTATACCACCAACATAACTTGTCAGATTGTTTATAAAACAAACGAAAATAAAACCTTCTAATTTTTTTTTTTAATACTAACATATTATATTATCGTCATTAAAGATAAATTCTCTGTTTGTTATAGGTCATACCACAACCGAAGTCATAAATTAGCATGCGAAGTAAAGTTCTATGGAATCTGGGACCTAATATGACTAACTAAACAACATAGTTACTCTATTAACAAAACAGTAGTAGAAAGAAATAATGAAGGTTTAAAGCCATCTTTCTATAACGAAGAAGAGTTTTGACAATGCTGTGTAAGCTTGTATGGAGTCATGTACTTGTCAGGAGCAAATCAATGAAAGAAGCCACAGTTACGAGTGGATTATGGTTCAAGTTAGATACAGACTCGAGAATCCTTAGAATTATGTCTTTATATTATTGAGTATCAGAATTCTATTCAGCCCGACCCTTAAACCTAAGGCCCACCCAAATACTGATTGTAATTACTTAGGAAGACCCCTGAATCAGCAGTCGGGGTGTGGTTTCGATAAAGATCGGGCAAAATATCTTTACTGTAATGGGTAGATAGAGATAATAAGTCTAAGAGCATTATCTAGTAACCAGTGTAGTTTTAGATCTTACATCTTTCAATGGAAATCCTTCAATGCCGGGACTAGGACCAGGCCCTGCAGTAACTGCTTCAAGTTTCATCGATAGGAACTACAACATTCACCAATGTATATAATCAGATTTATGTTGAAAAATGAACAGGAAACAATGAGAACATATTGCAGCAACAAGGGGAAATCGGACGAATGAATACCTCAACTTGACGTTGTAGTGATTGGACGTAATTTATTATTTCGTCCAGCACCAACGCTTTACCTATCACCTGCACCATAAGAAGCATTCTTTAATCATAAATCATCTCAAGAATAGACTACAATTGTTCTCTGAATTGCCTTTTGGGGCAATGAAGAATAGTAAAAAAAGTTTTTGAAGCTTCAACCAATGTCACCTGATACACAACTCGCTTCGATAGATGGTACCAGTACATGATAGTATGATACGCTACCATGAGAGTATCAGGCATGCTGGGGTTACACCTCTTCAGTACGGTACTTTCTGTTACAGTACGTTTTGAACTATGTTCCTAAAAATATCTACTCTCTCTAATGCATATATAACGGATACACCTACTCTCAGACATTCTATCTCCATAAAACTTAAAATCTGGAGTCCTACAATGACAAAATCCTTGACTCAATGACCCACTTTCACTAAACTTTAACCTAGACCGTTCTTTTACCCATGTGACTCATCAAGTCAAGGATTTTTGAACTTCCCCAAAATCTTAACTAGTTAATTATAAACCTTGTAGTTAACTATGTTGGGTGGTCTTGGCCTCTCTCGCCCCAAAAGCTAGCTCAAGAGGTAAGGCTTCTCTCACACTTATTAACACACCCCCTGCCCCTTCCACAACCAATGTGAGATTATCCTAACAAACTACTCAGCTAGTCAAGTTTACGGATTTTCACAAACAAATTGGGTTAACTAAGGCTGAGGATTCTTTTATAATAAACTTGGAGTACTGGATTACGAACCCACCCAAGAAGTACAGGAAATGTACCCAAGAGGAAAAGTATCTGGTAACATTGGCTTCAAGAAGATACCCTCGATAATGTAAGCCATTCAGAAAAAACAGATAAACAAGTCTGAGTGAAAAAAGGAGATTCAAAGAAGAATAGAAGAGAGCACCTTATTACATCCAGGAACTAGATCTTGTAGAATTTTCATCCTTTCACTGATTTTTTCTCTCCTAGCCTTTTTAACAAACAGGTTATAAGCAAAAAATCAGTATAATCTTGATTTTTCAGTTGAATTCTTGACTAAACACAAATTTAAGATTCAGATGAAGAAGAAGAATTCTTACTCTCTCTGCTAAACTATGACTATCAGTAGCTTGACCTCTTCTTGCTCTAACATGGATATAGTCTTGTTTAGATGGCTCAGATTTCTGTCCGCTTTGTTTGGTTTGCTTATTATTATTACCACTGAACGAACTCGTTTCTGTTTCTTCCTTTTGATCTTCATTTTCTTCACCAGATCCAGATGATTTCAGATGTTTATTATCACAATTACTCTGCTCAAACCCAAAAAAAGAACATGAAAATAGTTTAAAAAGAAGCTGATTTTCGAATCTCATATATCAAAAGTCAAATCGAATTGAAAAAATTGAACTTGTATTGAAATAATCAAGAAGAATTACCGTTTCAAGCTTAGAGAACTCATCTTCAGAAGCCGGTGTTGCTAAATCCTTCCGTTTTTTCCAATTCCTGTTTCCGCTTCTCACATTTTGTTCAGTCACTGTTGATTCTTCACCAAATACATCGCGATTTTGAAATTCATTCAATTTCTGTACAGATTGATTCCTTCTAGAATCAAAAATATCACCGGATTCACCTACACAACCACCGCCGTTAAGTGGAAACGGCCAAATCTCGGATAAACTAAAAGACGAAGAGTTTGTAGAAGAAAACAAGTTTTGACTGATTAATGCTGGAGGATCCATCTAGAAAACAGAACAATTCATCAAGAAACTCACTGATTTGAACTCATCCGATCCAAACTTTCCTTACATTTCTTCTAATTCTATACTTGAATGTTCTAAATCTAGCTCAAACAAAATCGAAGAATCAATTCTAGTTACTTCAAAAAGTTTGTTTTTGAAACTGGAATTAAAGAATTAACAGTCTAGAATAAGAAATCTCTATCTTGAATCCAGCTTTGATTCTTCTAATGAGCTGGTTTTTAAGTTGGAAGTAAAAGTAGACAGAGAAAGTAGACAGAGTCAGGGATTCAGACCCACCACCAAAATGAGAGTGTGGTGCGCTCTGTACCACCACCACCACCACAAACAGAGGATGTTGTTTAGAGAGAGAAAGAAACTTTTTAGAGAGAGAGAGGACTGGGAAGTGACTGAAGTGAGGTTTCCTCGGAAGCTCTAGTTTTCTGGGTTTCTTTCAATTTTGATCCTAATTAGACTGGTGGTTCCGCTTTAGAGGATAGGTCAACTAACTAATGGTAACCATTGGATCTGTTCACCAAAACACCAGAAGAAAGAGAATTTGTATTAGGACCCTACGATCAAATTTGTGATTGTGCTTCAGAAGATCAACGGCTTTAATCAGAATTTTTAGGACGAGAGTTTTTGCGAGGCATGTAAATATGCTGTAATGTGTTGTAGTATATCTTTGCCCTTTGTTAGATCTGGAAAGACATTCATTATTGTCGTCAGCCTATAAAAAAACAACACGTTCTGTGGCAGGTCCAGATCCAAGCGCAAAGGGGCAATGGAATCCCGTCATATTTAATAATACCGGTATTACTGGTAACCCTAACAATTGGGCGCTTCTTTGACTTCTCCCATTTTTTGTTGGGTTTTTTCATCTAAATTTTTACTTATTTTTAGATTTTTTGTGTCTTAATAGACATACCTTATACAGTATGGAGTTCTTTCTCCACGAAAAAATGTTATTTATATGAAATTTGGGGTTGTTCTGATTGATTTTCCAGCGAGTTGTAAGTACTAATGGAATAAACGAAGTCAAATTAATTTGTAAATAGTTTCAGAGTGGTATACTGAAAGTAATCAAAGTCTCAGACTGACCACTACGAGAGATATGGTCATGTCTCAGACTGATTAGTCCGAGAGAATAGACAAACCCTCGAACTAATCATTACGATAGAGTAAACATGCTTTCCTTTCAACAAAAAAAAAGAGTAAACATGCTTTTAGATTTAGTCAATCTGAGAGCAAAAATACCTCACGACGCTAATTATAGAGGGTTTGGACTAATGCCTTGCTCTGTTACACTGGTTGATCTAATATTGTTGGTTCTAATGGATCTATAAGGTACATGGAAAAGGATGAGGACCGTGTCCATAACACGATAGAAATTCTTTGGTTAGTTCTAAGACATTCCCCATCTTTACTAAAACCATCACAGACTTTAGTATCAAATATGACCCAACAACTCTTATTAAGCCGCGTAACTAACTACACGTACAGATCTGATCTAACGGCCCTTAGATGCGAAATTTTTGAAGAAAAATGGGTTTGCCATGTTGCATTGAAAATGTACAATTGGAAAGGGAAAGCTAACCTTGAGGCCTTTGCAAATTCTTTCGAGCATGGTGTTAATTGGCCTTTCAACGAAAAAAGGGTGTTAATTGGCTGTTTTCGGTCGGGTTATCTCGCTATCCAAAACTTAAATCTATTAATTATCCAGTTTCTAGCCGTTCTGGTTCTAGTTACTATCGGTTTTGTTCTGTAATGTAAGGATCCAAAATAAGAACCTATCAATAATACGGTATTTTCGGTTCTCCTTGAGTTTAATCATTTAAGTATTTTTGACACTGATTTAGGAAGATTTATTTATAAGAGATAAAGATCGAATTATCAATGTTCACAAAGAATTTATTATTACATGTTTGAAGTTGTAATAAAATTTGTACAAATATATTTTAATTGTCAAGAATGTTAGCGAGTAATAAGTGAGAAACTCAAAGGACGTATTAGAATATTTTAAGAGATAATGAGAAATTTCAGCGTAAAACTTGTAAAAGAAGTAACAAATTACATAGTATTAAAACTGGGTATCGTGTATCCACCAAGATTCCCAATCAATATTTCTATCGAGAATAAATCTGAAGATTCAGAACGGCAAAAAACAGTTTTGATTTGGTTTCTAAATAACACGTAAAAGTTGCCACCCTAATTCTAGTGAAGGGGAGTAAGGAAAAAGTAATAGGACAACCTTTAAATGGACCAAATCTCTATTATGATGAGTTCAATGCATCCACAACTCTACTTTAGTCATAAATTAGATTGTGCGTGGTTTATTGAAACGACGGACACAAAATTCCTTTACATACTGATTGACTTATAACATCTATTACTTGTTTTTTCAGTTATTGCGGTATAATTTTATTCACTTCTCCATAAAATGTAGATAATAAAAAGTCAGATTATCAATACATGTCAAGTAACGTGTCTAGAAATTTTGTATTAGTTTATGATTATCCTCTGGAAATATATCAGTATCGTTGAGCGGGGACTTACAACCATACGTCTTGGTCGAGTGTATACTTCAATATTAATACTTGGTTATGTGTTAACATCACATATACAACTAGTACTAGCTCATCCTCCATCGAATAATGAAGACTGAATGATGAGCTTTTTTATATTTCAATGTCACGAACAAAGCAAAAGAAATGCAAGATGCTTAGTGAACTAGGACCATACTCGCAGAAAATATTCTTGATAGAACTCAAACATAAGCTTCTTTGCTAAAGGCACCAAAAGCTAGCTTCTTTACAAGATCCCTTAGAAATTTCTATTCTGGTTGGTCTGATTCGATTCACATAAATGCGTGACGGCCCTAATGGGTGGGTAGAGGTTCTGGAGACAGAATTAATTTCTCTGTTTAGATTCTACATTTATGTGAATCGAATCCGGACGGTCGGGCTTTGTCCGAGCCGGTTATCAGACGTCCACGGACCCTGACAAACTCGGGCGTCCTTAGGCGGATCCGGGTCACGGACCAAAATCCCACCCCTACTGAAAAGCAACACAAAAGATATCTACATAATTTTTTTGAAAAATTAGGAGTCAAACATACAAATATCATATTTAGTATTTTATTACTAAGTTTTTATTTATTTATTAAAGCTCCATCCACAAGTCTATTTTATAGGTGTCCAAGTCCCAAGTGATGTATTATTGCTTTATTCTTTTTTGGTTGGGTGGATTGACTTCACATCTGGGTCTATTTTAGTTGTGCACAATGGACTACAAAGTTTTGTATTAAAGACTATTTATTCAATGGGAGCCTCGACCAATCTATTGGAATCGGAATTTTAGGTGGGGTTTGTTTTCAGTTATATTGAGAGATCTAAAGATGCAGAAATAAGGAAATCTCTGGTTTATTAGGTTTGTCTCGTGGAACTCCTGAATTTATACTTAAGGTTGCCTAGTTTCTTTCTTGATTGAATGACTTATTGAGGTTTCAAATCGGGTATAAATGTAGTACCAAGTAGTACTAGCTCAAACTAAAGAAGTGAACTTTAGTTTAGTACCACATCTAACAAATAAATAAGAAAAAAGAAATTTGTTTTGTGTTCAACTACTCGCATATTATTAGGGTAATGCCTAACGGAATGATAATGTGATTTGTGTGGTTTGCTCGAGCGCCCGTGGCGTAGGGATTGTGGCACTCCAGTAGCGCATTTTGCGCTTCGTACGACCCATCGTCCCGACTGAAGTCTTATTATTTTGTTGATCTAGATCGACCAATGACGGGTCAGAGGGGTGAGGGGTCGTAATCCAAGAGAGTGATTGACCTGGTCAAATGAGCTACAGATTACGCTATGTGGCGACCTAATCAAGAGGGTTTGGTTGAATGTGTGCCACACGCATACCATCAGACGTGACCCTTCAGAACACATCTTCTGGTGAAAGTGAACTTTAGTTTAGTAACACGTCTAACAAATAGATGAAAAAAAACTTTCGTTATAATCAAGTTCAACTATATTAAGATAGTGCCTAAGTCAGCAATTGGTAGTCCAAGTGGTTCCAAGGTGTTGACATAAACTCCAGAAAGCCCTGGAGGTCCCAAGTTCGAATCCCAGAGAAAGTGGAATCTTTGGTGTTATTTGATTTGAGATTATTAGGGTATAAATAATGTAGTTGGGCTTTAGGCCATAATTTCATTGGGCTATAGGCCCGGTCTTGTTAGAATTTGAATAGGCGGTTATCGAGCTTATCACATCTTTGGTGTATCAATGCCAAATGAAATGACTATCGTTGATCGTAGTCAATTTCCAAAAAAAATGTCTAAGGGAATGATAAGGTGTTTTGCGTGGTTTGAGCGAGCACCTATGGCATAAGGATTAGGGCACTATAGTGGTGCATTTTGCGCTTCGCACGTGCCCATCATCCCAGTTGAAGCCTTATTATTTTGTTGATATTTAAATTGATCCAAAGACATATCAAAGGGGTGAGGTGTCCTAATCTAAGAGAGTGATTGACCTGGTCAAAGGAGCTCGAGATTACACTACGTGGCGACACAATCAGGAGGGTTTGGTTGAACGTGAGTGTGCCATACACACACCACCAAATGTGACCCTTGAGGACACATCTTCTGGTCAAGTGCCTCCACCGGATGCAACACAAAGAATCCACCTATTCAGTACCTATAAATACTCATCGAATTAAAAAGTCTTATCACCAAATTCATTATCTTCTTCTCATCTCTTCTGAAATCAGAAACATTCCAAGTGTGTATGAAATATTAGTCTGCATTCAGAAGTTCCCTCTGTGTGTCCAAAATATGAAATAGTAAGAAGAAACAAGAGTTTCTATCATTACAAGTAAGAGCATACTCGTTATATTTTAAAGTCAAATAAGCAGTCACTTTCAATCAGACGTTCATAATACATCCGAAGGTTCGAGCAATTTCAATACTGTGACGTACCATCACAATCCTGAAAGGAATCGTTGAATCCTGGAGGACATACACGCTACAGTGAGTAGTCTTGCGAGGGTGTAAAACATTGTAAGGAAGAAACTCGATTTTGATTCAACTTAATCTTTTATGTCTAACTCAAATATATCCGAAGGTTTGTTTAGCTTTCTGAACAAACAAGGGATTTTAGAATTAGGTCTTGGGTCCAATTCCCTATTTATTTTATGAATACAGAATGGCTTGGGATGTTTACACGAGGAATGAGAGTTGAAAATGATGACAGGATCGATTAACTCTTTTTTTTTGGGAGATGCTAGAGAGCCCAAATTTTTTGGGCATTTTAATGCCCAGCTGATGTGGAATCACTAAAAGACAAGGTTTTTTCAAAGTTTGACTACGGTGGGGACCGCTTTTATTTCTAAATAAGGAAATATGTCACCCTCTAAGTACCAATTTCTAAGTCACTCTATCATTTCCCTTTTTTTTTTAGTTGAATGGGGCAACCAACTTTGGTGCGAAGGAATCCAGTTCCTCCCTTTCTAGCGTGTGAGAACATTTCCAAAGCCCACCCAATTCAATAGACTTTTCGTTTCTTATAAGAGATGCCTTCTCTATTCCTCCTCTAGTTGTGTTCTTCAATTTCTTCAATCATCCAAGAAAGAAGAAGGAATAGAGATCTATATATATAGAGAGAGATGGGAGCAAGTTTGTCTTCAACCTCCACCGGTGATTCATCTGGTTCTGCTCGCGTTCATAAATTTCACACTTCTACTGAATGGAGAAATCACTTGGAATCATTCAAAAACTCTAATCAACTGGTATAAACAAAACTTACCCTCTCTCTATCTCTCTCCCTATTATTGTGGGTTTTTTTTTTTTTTTTTTCATCGATCGATTAGTAATGGCCGGGTTTAATGTTTATGTATGATTTATGATGATGTAGATGGTGATTGATTTCACGGCAACCTGGTGTGGACCATGCCGAATGATGGCACCATTTTTTGATGAATTAGCTGAGAAATTCACTGACGTTGTCTTTGTCAAAATTGACGTCGATGAACTCTCTGTAATTATAATTCCCCTCTTCTTCTTAAAAAAATTACTTTTTGAGAGACAAAATTTTGATGAATTTTGTTCAAAATTATTGTAGGCTGTATCTCGAGAATTTGGGGTTCAAGCTATGCCAACTTTCATTTTGTTTAAAAATGGGAAAACAATTGACAAGATTGTAGGAGCTAAGAAGGATGAATTGGAAAGGAAGATTGTCTTGCACAGAACACCAGGAGTGGCAGCAGCTTGAGTGATCTCAATTAGGGTTTATTCAGTGGGGGGGGGAAATTTGGTTTGATCAATTAGGTCAACTAGTAATGGATTAATGTTTTAATTTAGGGGTTTGTTTTTCTTGTTATGTTTGATGCTTTATATCATTGTACTAGTAATATTTTCTATGATCAAATAATGTTCAAAGAAGAATTTGGGAATAATTCATGAAATAATTGCTTAAAATTTTGTGCACTATTATAATTATATGGCTGCCCATATTAAAAGGTGTCTATCCTTCATCACTAATAGTCAATACATATCCTCACTTGGAGGTGTCAATGAGGATGGGTGATGCGGAGAAGATTTAGGGACTTCTCCATTTACTTAAGAGTTAAATTTATTAGTTACACAGGGCTATAGACCTATATATCTTGTGCATGGGGTTTACACCCATGCACAAGAATCTATATATAAGGTTTTGTCTCACTTTGTAATTATGGGTGAATGTTTTAGCAAAGTTACTTTGGTACCTCATATGAGTTACAGAGAGAGAAGAATTAAATAGTAGTGATTTAGTAATAAAGTTGGTTGTGATAAATAAAAGTTTATTTATCTATGAATCTCATCTTTAAGTTCAAGTAAGCATATTACGTTATTAGCACGATCGCTTCTACAAGCGGGTAAAGAGTTTCAGCTATAAACGAGGGATTATCTTGAAAACCATCTGAACATCAAAGTAAGTTATGTTATTACATTTCGAATGTCGAATCTAACCAATATAAATTTTGCAGTTCTTGACCTAACAGGAAGGAACTATATCAATTGGGCTCTTGATGTTGAATCTTATTTAGAGGAAAGAAACCTAAAGAAAACCATAGCGGAGAGAAATAATGAAACTTCTCAGAATCGTGCGGTTGCACTGAATTTTATCCGACACCATCTATGTGAAGACCTAAAGTCGGAATATTTAAATACGAGAGACCCTCTGTTATTATGGATTAGTTTAAAGAAACGTTTTGATCATTTAAAAAGAATTATCCTTCCTAAGGCCCTAAATGACTGGCTCCACCTTAGACTACAGGATTATAAAACTGTTTCTGAGTATAGTTCTGTTCTATTTAAAATAACGACAAAATTGGCACATTGTGATTTTCCTGTTAATGAAGAATAAATGTTAGAGAAAACATTTTCAACTTTTCATGCTTCTAATTGGAATTTGCAAGAACAATATAGAAACATGAATTTTAAATGTCATTCGGATTTAATTTCATGCCTTCTAGTTGCAGAACAAAATAGAGAAGTAATTATGAAAAATACAGAAGTCCGTCCAACTGGATACACTAGCTTTTCCGAAACATATTCCACATCCGTCTCTACTGAAAGACGAGAACGTAACCAAAAGGGTCGTGGTCGTGACAACTATCACAATAAGAATTCAGAGGAACATGATCGTGGTGACGATCAAAATAAAGATAACAGAAGCGGTGGTTACCGTTCTGGAGGTCGCGACCGTGGCTATGGTCGAGGCCGGTGGACAAATAACTCGGCTAACAGATACAAGCCGTATAATCGGCAAAATAAAGGGAAGAAGGTGGCAAATGAACCTTCTGAAATGAAGAATCAACCCTGTTTTAAATGTGGTATGATAGGGCACTGGCAGAGAACATGTAGGACTGCTAAACATCTCATAGATCTTTATCAAGCATCCTTGAAGAAACGAACTGCCAATGTAGAAACAAATCATAAGGAAATCAATGATTTTTCATGTAACACAAGATTGGATGTATCTGACTATTTTACCAACGATGTAGAAATACATCTTACTGAAGTCAGGACCGAGTCAAAATAACAGATTATGGCATTAATCTGAATAGAGACGCATCAGTGATGCAACCCCCCATCGAAGAAAATGATATCTATGGTAGTGAATATGAAAATCTTACTTGTAATGAGTTCGATCAATTACTCTATGATGAGTTTGACGAAATGATTGATCGAATTCATAACTCTCCTCATTAGTATTTTTATAATATTTCCAGTTGTTATAAGTTTTGTATTATATTAATGTTTTACTTTTGAATATTGTATAGCAATGTAATATATAAAATTTACATGTTTTCTGTCGGTATCTTATGTTTATTTTTATGTTCGTTAAGGTATGAATTCTAGAAGTACATTTTTGAGAGATGATGAAGATATTTGTCTGGCAGACAGTGGAACCACGAATTCCATCTTTTGAAGTAAAAAGTACTTCTCGACTCTGAAATTGTTGAAGGCTAATGCGATTACTATCGCCGGTTCATCTAGTCTCATTGACGGCTCTGGCAGAGCAATTATAATATTACCAAGTGGTACGAAGTTAACCATTGAAGATGCCTTGTATTCGAACAGATCTTTGAAGAATCTGTTAAGTTTTAAAGACATACGTCGAAATGGTTATCACCTTGAGACTAGAGATGAAAATAATGAAGAATATTTATATATTACTTCAACTGCTTCAGGCCAGAAGCATGATCTCGAGAGATTGGCAACTATCTCATCAGGATTATATATTACAAGGATAAAAACGACTGAATCTTATGTTGTCATAAACCAGAAGTTTTATGATCCAAGTGTGACGACACTTTGGCATGATCGTTTGGGACACCCAGGATCTACCATGCTGAATAGAATAATTCAAAATTCTCAAGGACACCCACTACAGCATCAAAAGATTCTAATAAGCAAGGATTTTACTTGTACACCTTGCTCATTGGGAAAATTAATTGTAAGACCGTCTCATACAAAAGTTCATATCGAATCTCCTAAATTTCTAGAAAGGATCCAAGGAGATATATGTGGTCCTATTCACCTACCATGTGGGTCGTTTCGATATTTTATGATATTAATAGATGCTTCTGCGAGATGGTCTCATGTAAATCTTCTGTCTACTCGTAATAATGCATTTGCAAGGTTGCTTGCCCAAATTATTAGATTACGAGCTCATTTTCCCGATTTTCCGATTAAGTCCATACGTCTTGATGGAGCAGGCGAATTTACATCAAAGGCTTTTGATGCATATTGTATATCAGTTGGCATTGATGTTGAACATCCTGTAGCTTATGTTCATACACAGAATGGTCTAGCAGAATCATTCATAAAACATATACAACTGATTGCACGACCAATGTTGATGAAAACAAAGTTGTCTGTTTCTGCATGGGGATCTGCAGTATTACATGATGTTGCTTTAATCCGCCTACGACCTACTGCGAATGGTCAACATTCTCCTTTACAACTTGTTTTGGGTCATGAACCAAACATAGCGCATTTGCGTATTTTCGGATGTGCGGTGCACGTGCCAATAACACCTCCTAAACGGACAAAATTCGGACCTCAGCGGCGTCTGGGGATATATGTTGGTTTTCATTCACCATCTATTATCAGGTATCTAGAACCTACGACAGGTAATACTTTCACTACAAGATTTGCAGATTGTCATTTTGACGAGATAATTTTCCCGCCATTAGGGAGAGAAAATTCGTCTGCAATGAATAACAAACAAATTGATTTGTGTTGGAATACACAAAGTTTATCTCATCTTGATCCTTATACAAATCAATCTGAGCTAGAAGTAGAAAGGATCATATTTGCAAGGCATTGCAAATAAACTACCAGATGCATTTAATGATGCAGCAAGGGTAACCGAATCATATATCCATGCTGCTAATGCTCGTGCACGAATAAATATTCCTGAAGCACCAGGAGAAAGTACTATAGCAAATGAGTCGTCTAAAATACGTCAAAAACGTGGACGACCAATTGGTTCTAAAGATACTATCCCTAGAAAGAGGAAGAACCAATCACAAGATAATAGTTCTCTAGAAGAGACTATTATTGATACACCCACACTTTCTAAACAAATACCCCTTGAAGAGGGTGAAGCCCTTAATGAGGCAGAGATACCTAACAATGATGAAATCTCTATAAATTATGAATGTTCGAAAGAAGTGTGGGACCGAAATGAAACAATTATCGACGAGGTATTCTCTTTTGCAGTGGCAACCTCAATTCTGAAAGAGAATGATGATTATGAACCACGATCTATTGAGGAATGTCGAAAAAGACCTGATTGGTCGAAATGGAAAGACGCAATTCAGGCAGAACTAGATTCACTCAATAAGCGTAATGTTTTTGGACCTTTGGTCCTAACACCTAAGGATGTAAATCCAGTCGGGTTCAAATGGGTTTTTGTAAGAAAACGCAATGAAAATGATGAGATCGTTCGCTACAAAGCACGACTTGTGGCACAGGGGTTTTTACAAAAACTTGGTATAGATTATGAAGAAATATATTCTCCTGTTATGGATGCAATTACATTTAGATATTTAATCAGTCTGGCAGCTCAAGAAGAACTTGATATGCATCTACTAGATGTCGTTACTGCATATCTATATGGAAATTTAGATACAGATATTTATATGAAAATTCCTAAAGGATTCAAATTACCTGAAGGAAAATCACGTGTCATGTATTCACTTAAACTTAATAGAGCTTTATATGGGTTAAAGCAATCAGGGCGAATGTGGTACAATCGCCTCAGTGAATACTTAACCAAGGAAGGATATGTAAATGATCCTATTTGTCCATGTGTTTTCATTAAGAAATCATATACTGGATTCGCCATCATTGCAATATACGTTGATGATATAAATCTAATTGGGACAGTTGAAGATGTCTCAAAAGCTGCAAAATATCTGAAAAAAGAATTTGAGATGAAAGATCTTGGAAAAACAAAATTTTGCACTGGCTTACAAATTGAGAGAAGTACAAGTGGTATACTTGTCCATCAAAATTTATATGCTGAAAAAGTTTTGAAAAGATTTCACATGGATACTGCATACCCTCTTAGTACTCCAATGATTGTCAGATCTTTAGATACTGTCAAAGATCCTTATCGTCCTAAAGAATATAATGAGGCACTACTTGGTCATGAAGTACCATATTTAAGTGCAATCGGTGCTTTATCATATTTGGCTCAATGTACTAGACCTGATATTTCTTTTGCAGTAAATTTATTAGCAAGGTTCAGTTCAACACCAACAAAAAGACATTGGATGGGTGTGAAACAAAGTCTTCGATATCTTCGGGGAACTACTGATATGGGATTATTTTATCCAAAGAGTTCATCCAATGGTTCACAAGTAATAGGATACACCGATGCAGGATATCTCTCTGATCCACATAAAGGAGTTTCACAAACAGGTTATGTTTTTACTAGTGGCGGTACAACTTTCGCTTGGCGATCAAGTAAGCAAAGCATGCCTGCTACATCTTCTAACCACTCGGAGATTATTGCTCTTCATGAAACTACCAGAGAATGTGTATGGCTAAGGTCTATTATTAGTCATATTAGACTCTCATCTGATCTCCCTAGGATTACAAAATCACCTACCATTATTTACGAAGATAATGCGGCTTGCATTGCTCAAATTAAGAAAGGATATATTAAAGGTGACAGAACAAAACACATTTCACCTAAATTATTTTTCTCGCACCATCTACAGAAGAATGGTGAAATTGATATTCAGAAGATACAATCATGTGAAAATTATGCGGACTTGTTTACCAAGTCTTTGCCGACTACAACGTTCAGAAAACTAGTACAAGGCATTGGAATGCGAAGTTTGAATAATCTTATGGTATAAGATTACATCGGTCCAAGATATGATATCCATCAGGGGGAGAATATCATCGTCTGAAGATTTTTCACATCACTTATATCGGATTTATACGCGTTGTACTCTTTTTCCTTCGTCCAGTTTTTGTCCCAATGGATTTTTTCTGGCAAGGTTTTAACGAGGCAACATTTTCCGTATCCAACACCTCTAATAAATTTTCTATTAGACTCTTTGTCTTTCATCAGATTTTTCTCACTGGATGATGGTCAGCCACGGGGGAGTATTATAATTATATGGCTGCCCATATTAAAAAGTGTTTATCCTTTACCACTAATAGTCAATACATATCCTCACTTGGAGGTGTCAATGAGGATGGGTGATGTGGAGAAAATTTAGGGACTTCTCCATTTACTTAAGAGTTAAGTTTATTAGTTACATAGGGCTATAGACCTATGTGTCTTGTGTATGGGGTTTACACCCATGCACAAGAATCTATATATAAGGTTTTGCCTCACTTTGTAATTACGGGTGAATGTTTTAGCAAAGTTACTTTGGTACCTCATATGAGCTACAAAGAGAGAAGAATTAAATAGTAGTGATTTAGTAATAAAGTTGGTTGTGATAAATAAAAGTTTATTTATCTCTGAATCTCATCTTTAAGTTCAAGTAAGCATATTATGCACTTCTATGTGTATTTTTTAGTCAAAACCCCAAAAAATGGGCACAAATACAAAAAACAAGCCCAATATATATTAATATTTCACAAAAATCCATCTTAAAATAAATAAATAAAGATCAAACCTAAATACGGATCTCAACGAGCATTTTCACATCTCTAGGAATCCATATATTTAAAATAGTCAGTGTACCCTTATATATACAACCCATTTCCGTCTCTCTGTACTCTTCAACCAAAATTTTATTTTCTCCTTTCTTTCTCTACACTATCAGTGTACACACACACACACACTCTCTCTCTCTCTTTCTCCATGTCTTGGATTTTTTTCACCGCACCTTCGTCTTCAAGGTCCGATCATCATTATCTCCAAGGTAGGATAATCTTTATCTTCATCTTTCATCTTTATCTCTCATCTTCATCTTTCGTCTTCATTTTCATCTTTTTTTGCATTCTTAAAGCTTTCTTGAAGTTCTCTAAAACTATTTCTTCATCTCTCATCTTCATTGTTTTTTGTATTCATCTTAAAGAAATTTGGTTCCATTTTGCAGAACTATTTTGTTTTGTGCTTTTAACATCATCTACATTCATTTTCAAAGTTTTTAGCATATGATTTGTTCTTCAAACTTAAGCATATGATTTGTTCTTCAATGTTTGATATCTTTTTAGATCTATTCTTCCAACTTCAATGTAATTCTTCCAACTTTAATGTAATATTTTTGTTCTAAGAAAACAAAAATACAATTGTAGATCTGTTTTTAAGTTTCTCTCTCTAGAAATTACGTTTTTAGCATATTTTGATTTTTAACAAACAAATTGATTGGTGTTTTAGGCACTTTAAAATATGTTGTTAGTTCGATTTAATACATCGAGCAAACTTAAAAATGTTTAATTTATTTTTATATATGTTACCACCTCAACCCAGATTTTTTCCCTTACATAAATTGATTGGCGTTTTAAGCATTTTAAATTTGTTGTGGAAACAAACTTGATGCAACGAGCAAACTGATAAATGTTTTATATATTTCGTCATTTTTATTGACATTTTTGGTTTTGTACGGATTGATTGTGAACCCGGACAAAGAGAAACATTCGTTAGTAAAATTGCTCGTGTTTGCTGTACAAATCACACCTTCGTGACTACTATTACTTATCTTGTAAGCACAAACGAAATTGTTAATCGTAACTTTAACCACCATACTGTTCTTTTTATTAATGTTTACATTACGTTTAATGCTTCGATCAAACCTTCTTTGTTCACTACATGCAAGTATCTATTTTGAATGCACGCTTAAATATCATATTCTTAATTCTTTATGCATATAATGAATTGTGATCGAAATTAATATTGAGTTTTTTCTGATTTTGGAAAGAATGCAAATGGAGGTTGACAGAACCATAGTTATCCCTTCTGTAAACACCCACCTTTTGTACTAAAATATTTTTGAAAAACGTTCATCAAACCAATGCCTTTTTGCAACTAATTGATGGAAAAGTTCTACCAAATTTTAGAAATACTTAAAATATTTTGCAGAGAGAGAAACATGGGTAGAGCTTCAACATATTGTAATTTGTTCACAACAAATAAACTCGTGCATTTTTTTAAAATGTTCATCAAACCAATGCCTTTGCAACTAACAGATAGAAAAGTGCCACCATCTTTCTAAATCGTCTGCAGACGAAGAAATGTTAAAGACATATCTTCAAAAATCAAAAGCAAATTTCGATATGTTAACAAATCAAAAGAAAATTTCTTAAAATGTTTTAAACAGTATCAAAGTTTTTCACAACATTATATTCAGTGTTTGTGTTATTTCATTTTCTATCCATACATTAATTTTTATCCTTAAGTTGGTTTCACCTACATACTGAATGGGAACAATACATATCCTTCTCTCTCAGGCAAGAAGAGGTGAACTCATCAAGTCATCTCTATCTGCTGCCCCTAGATACCAAATGGCTATCTTTGACCTTCCATGTAAGATCAAAAATTCCATTACTTCCCTTCAGAGGGAATTTTGGTGGGGAACAACTCCTAACAAGAAGAAAAAATATTTCAAAAATTGGAATTCCATATGCAAACCAAAAACTCAAGGTGGCCGTGGATTCAGAAACATCAATATGGACAACTTGGCACTTAGAAGCAAACTGAATTGGACTCTCAGAACTAAAAAGGACACACCCTGGGTACAAATCATAGAAGCAAAATACTTAAACAATCCCAGGCAAAACTCTTCTAAGGCTTCGTGGCTCTGGAATAACATCAAAAGTAACCAGATAAAAATAGATGAGCACATGACTTTGGATATAGGTGATGGTTCTCAGGTCAACATCTGGACAAACAGATGGATTCCAGGTATACCACCTCTAGGTCTCCCATCTCAGACTCATGGTATTGATAGGGTTTCCCAGCTTATTCTTCCAAACAACTCCTGCAATACAGAAGCACTCTCAACCCTCTTCCCTCAGCATATCCAAAAGCATATAGAAACCATACCCCTTAACTCTGTGTCAGACCATCTCAAATGGACATTATCAAATTCAGGTGATTATTCTGTCTCCTCCTACTATAAACATCTTATCCATACACAAAACCAAACTACAAATTCCTTTGATCAATGGAAAGATCTTTGGAAACTCAGAGTCCATCCTAGAATTCACCTCTTCCTATGGAAACTGTCCCAGAATATACTCCCTTTAAACAAAAAACTATCAGACTTACAAGGAACCATCTCTCCTATGTGTATTCTGTGTGGAGTAGAAGAAGAATCTCCCATGCATTTCATCCAACAATGTACAATTGTCAGACTTATTTTAGGCAAATTTAATCAAAACTACTCAGATTTAAACAACACCAACTTTGCAGAATGGTTCAACCACTTTCACAAAATAGATGAAGATAGTAACTTAGAAGCAACTCTCAGCCAACTGGAAACATTGGCTACTGCTCTCTGGTTAGTATGGAAATGCAGATGTGATATAGTTTTCAGAAATACAACTATAAACATTCCTCTTCTAGTCAGGAATATTCGAAGTTACATCCAATCTCAAACCAGCATGTTAAGAGTTTTCCCTCTCCTTCAACAGCCAAACACCAATCAGTGGAATATGCCCCCTCAAGGAGTACTAAAGATCAACTATGATGTCTCTTTTATCAAAAACACATTAACCTCAGCTTTAGCTTTTGTTGTTCATGATTACACAGGAAAGCAAATCGCAGGAGAGTCCTTCCTCACCAAAGCAAGGTCAGTAGATGAGGGTGAAGGGAAGGCAGCCCTTCTTGGAGTTCACTGGGCTGTTAACAATGGAGTCAAGAAGCTTATTTTGGAGGGAGACTCCATTAATATAAGCAACTTTTTGAATGGAGTATCAAGTAACATGCACTGGACAGCAAAGCATGTTCTAAGACAAATTAAAGAGGCTAGAAGTAATTTTGATCATATATCTTTTGTTTATGTTAATAGGAAGCTAAACTCAAAAGCAAACTCACTTGCTATTAACACTAGGAATGACGGTTCTTTTACCTCAAATAGTATTCCTAACTGCTACTCTTCTCTTCATAACTCAAATGTAACTATTTTGAATCATCAATAGAAATTATGTTATTAAAAAAAAACTTAAATAATACGAGAGCAATTTCGCATCTGCTTACTGCATCATTCGCTAAATCCTTACATATCTCAAACATTTTGTTTTAAAATACCATTACACATAAACATAATGTAACTTGTTCACAAAAAAATTCAGAACACGGGACACTAACCATCTACAAGTTTTACGCATAAACATTCAGCAAAAAACTGACACAAATCGTTTATTATAAACACTGTTGAAATATTTCTTTACAATTTTGTAAGCAAACTAAAAATTTCTCCTTTTCCTTTCAATTTTGTTCGCAACAAAAACTATATTTCTTAGAGCAATTCCATAGTTGCTTACAACAACATCTAACATCTCTTTACATTGAGCATACAACAAGTAGTACCATTTACCAAAAAAACAAAAACATAGTTAATAATGTTTACAAAAAATTAGAATTAAACACTACTACTCAAATCTACATTGAATCATATTATATTCCAAGATCATGAAGGTCAATTCAACCCTCATTCTCTGTGCCACATTTTCCATTCTGAGATTGAGGTGGAACAAAGGTGTGCTCCAGACATTAATATTTGTTTCGAAGTATCCTCCACCTGTTAGTGTCAAAAAAAATATATCAACATTTTTGTTGGATCATGAATAATTTAAATATATTACAGAACATACAAACATTTGGTATCAGTAGTCCGCAAATGCTTAGAACATTATTACATATGTTTTTAGAATGTACTTACTTGTTTGCGTATGTTGACAACATACCATACCACTCTTCTCTTTTACGAACCTTCTTCGATTTGCGGCAAAGTTACAAATTTTGGAACCATCCAATAGTAAAATGCTCGCGTGCTTTTACTTAGCAGGACAAAACGACTAATTTCGAGAGCAAAACAATCTATGTTCTAAGGAGACAACGCATTACTGACAAGTGTTTCCAAAATTGAACAAGGCAAACGTTAATATGCTCTGTTATGAACCCGCAAAAAGGTAAATAAAATGAATTCAAAACAATTCCCAAAATGAAGTAACAAATGAATAAAAACTGTATTGAAATTTATAATACTTGCACACCCAAACTAAAACATTATTAAATATGTTGGTAACACTGCGAAAATAAACTTGGACAAACTTAAACATGAAGACAACAAAATGAAATTTGCTGCAACATTTATAGTTCTGTAAGCAAACAAACTAACTTATTTAATCAAAATTAAGAAATATCCATGAGTTATTTACTCACTTGAACTGAATAACTTGTTTTCTGCTAGGTATCTTTGTTCTCTCACCTTCTACGACAACAACCTCCTTTTGATCGACTTTTCCTTTACCCTTGTTTACAACAGGGGCATCCTTGCAAAAGACATTTATAAATATGTTAACATCTAAATCAAATACAATGTAGCACATATAAGAAGTATGTGAAAAAATTATATTATGTCGTCAGAACATAAATACATATACCCAACAAAACTAAAAATATTGCGAGTTCACCAAACAATGCAAAGAAATATTTTTCAGTGTTGTCAAAAGTTATACGCCAAGCAAATATCCATGCTACAACAGAAAATTTCTATAAAATTTCACAACAAACATAGATGTGTTGAAACCATCAAAAATTTAAACAAAAAATCGGTTTCATGCTGGAAAAAGTAATTCAATTGAAAAAACACTTGCTAAAATACTCAAACATTTGTCAACAGTTGGTAGCCCAAGTGGTTCCAAGGTGTTGACATAAACTCCAGAAATCCTTGGAGGTCCTAGGTTCGAATCACCAGAAAAGGTGGTATATCTTAAAAAAAATATTTCATCAAAAAAACCCTAGATTTGTTCCCAAACAAAACCCTAATAATCTTCAACAGATTGCACCTTTTAATAAAAAACCCCAATTTCCTCAAAAAAATAATAAATAAACCCTAATAGTTTTCCTCTTTCTAAAAACCTGACATAATCCACTTCTTATTAAACGTTTAACAAAAAATCCATAATAGCTCTTCTCGTTCTTTTATACCTTAGAAATCGATGCTTGCTTATCAAAAACCACCACGTTTCGTCTTTTCCGGTCAAGAATAGCTTTTAATCGACGATTACTTGAAGTCGTTTCAGTTCTAGATTTTGTTTGAGGGATCCAAACTAATGCTAACAGATCTTGCAAAATGGAGAGTATGAGTCGAGAAATTTAGAGAGAAAATTAGAAGATTTAAGCCGGTTCAGAGAAAATAGAGATGCTCTGTGTTTCGCTCGAAATTTTGAAAGAAAAGAAGGAGCTTTAAGCTTCTTCAACAATTTGTAGAGAGAAAACGGTTTTTTTTTTGTTTCTGGTTTTTGTAGAGAGATGATGACAATATCAAAAGGTTTTTGTTTGGCTACATAAGGAAGAGAGAGATTGTTTTGGGAATAAGAAATAATGTAGTTTTTTTTTTTGTTGAAAGAAGAAAAAAAAAAAAAAGAAATAATGTAGTTGACATAAACTTACAGAAAGCCCTGGAGGTCCCAGGTTCGAATCCTAGAGAAGGTGGAATCTTTGGTTTATTTGAATTGGGATGATTAGGGTATAAATAATGTAGTTGGGCTTTAGGCCATTGTTTAGTTGGGCCCGGTTCTGTTAGAGTTTGAGTGGGCGGTTATCGAGCTTATCACATCTTTGATGTATCAATGCCAAATGTAACGACATATATTGATCGTAGTCGACTTCCAAAAAAAAAAAGATCTTCTGATTTGATGGGCCAATTTTGGGCGGAAAATTTAGAAGGACTCATGGGTAACTCTTTTTGTGTAGTAAGGGGTAACGAAGTACTTTCACACAATGATTTTTTTTTTTAATAATACTCAAGATTGGGCTTAGATTTATATTAGTATCTCCCATCTTTTGGGCTTCAAATATTTTTTTTGTCTTAAAATTTCATAGACAAAGTTTTACTTGAGTCAACCCTGCCTCAAACGAAATCTGACTCCGCCCGGAACTCTATCATAACTTGTTTATGAGTGCACTGCCACACTTTAATAACCTTTCTTACCTATTTTGTGATAACTAATGAGAATATCATGAAATTATGAAAACTAGAATTAAACTTCCTTATATATGAACCATTTTTCCTGAGTCTATATCCAGTAATATCGTAAGCTTTGTAAATCACCGTATGACTGTACGCAGTTTAGTTAATTTGATATGTATTGTTTTTTTACAAAACCATTTGATATGTATCACTTAGTAAAAATTGAAGAAGTGAAATTAAGATGTTGGAGTAAACTGAATAGTTAATATTTAATTAGGAGCATGGAATAGATAGATCTAACAAGTAAAATACTCTGTATTAGCTCTTATAATTATTGCACCAAAAATTTGGCAACTAAAGAACTTAGCCCCATCAGTATTGGGTTGGATCTACCATCTATTAGGTCTTCATTTTCACACTCAATTGTTTCTAAATTTCTTTTTTGCGTCCCATTTTTTTGCACTTATTTTGTTGTAATTAAATTTGGGGGATTGGGTGAAGGGTCCAAAAGGAGGCCCTTAATAGGATTCCCATCCTAAGTAGGCAAAAAATAAAAAGCAGGTCCAAAGTGTCAGGTTGGGAAAAAAATGACGAAATGGCTATTGGAAAACAAAGTATTTACGATTCATGCCATCGAAAATTACAAAATTGCCATCGAAATTTTTCGGAAAACGATTTTTTTTCTGAAAAAGAATCTGACAACCCGTCCATCAGAATCTGTACTGTTCAGAAATTTACGGAACTGGCACCGAAAAATTCACTATGGAAAAATTAACTATGAATTTCATCATCCACTTCATCACTTTCTCTGTTTTGTCCTTCTCAATAATAACTTAATTATCTTCCCTCGTTCATCTTCGTGAAGTTTATAAACTCTAAGAAACCTAATATCGAACAGGTGATGGGCATCAACTTCTACACCTATGTTCATTATTTCTTTGAGAAAAGAGACTCCTACAAGAGGGAGCATGAACTTCTTGGTACTAATGTCTCGTGAAGGAAAATCACTTTCGTCTTCTTCCTCGGTCATTGATAGAATTTTGTTCCGTTTGTCAAGAACTTCTTCAATATCATCGATCCCGGTGACCAAAGTAACGTTGGAGAATTGTTTACTTGATTCAATCATTGTTTCACCATATGACAAATATTCATCCAAGGGTAGAAAAACATACCTGAAGATATTTTTCAATGTCGTCCAATCGTCTATGAATTTTTTTCCTTCGTCAATGAGTCTCCATTGCATTGCATTGAATTGTTCATAGATTCTTTCGGACATATGTTGTTCCATGACAAAAACCTTATCTTCGACATGTACATCTTGAGTTATGAACCAATCCTCTATCTGTTGAATCCAAAAATCTATATGGTATTGACCGTCGAAGAGAGGAATTTTAGAAACGTTATTAATTTTTTCTTCATCTTTTCGATCAACGTAGAATTGTTTAGAATCTCGAAAGGGATCCCAATCCAAACGTGGAAAATTTTCCAACACTCAAGGAGAGATGTATCCATGAAAAAATTTTCATCTTTTGTTCCCAGATTTTTAAAGCTCTGAATACCAGCTGATGTAGATTGTTGCGGAAGCGTAAAAGTAATGGAATCCACCA